>VZTL01044821.1:0-16174 GCA_013400535.1 Scopus umbretta | reverse complement strand
TTTTTTTTTCCTTCTGTGCTTCTGGAGCCTGTAAGGTTGGAGTAAAGTGGTAAAAGTGCTCTTTATCACAGTCCGCAGGCCCTTTTGTGGGTGTTCTGGGTGTTGGTAATGCCCCGAGCTGCTTCTATACCTGCTTATGTAGTTGAGATGCTGAGAGACTATAGCTGCTGCAGCCAGTCAGCACCTCGGGGTGCTCAGGACAGGCTCCGCAGTCTCAGGTGTGGTGCTTGCAGGTGAGAATAGGTTCAGACTCCTGGCTTCTTATGAAGTGGAGGAGGTCCAGGCTGGAATGGACATGGATTCAAATTCCCAGAAGGAATATGAAATGAGCTAATGTTTCCTCAAAGACTCCCGACTTCTCTTTCTGCGAAGAAACTCTGTCCTTTTTTCAGTTTGCTCTGCAGCTGAGTAGTTCAGATAAAGTGAAGAAAACTAGCGGAAAGCCACAAAGTCAAGCTGACAAAGGAGGATTTCTGGTGAACATGTCATCTGTTTTGCCATTCCCTCGTTTAATACCTAGCTGTTATTTGTAGGTGATGCCTGCAAACAAATGGAAGCATGTATAAGAGGAAGAGGACATCATTTTTTCATGAAAAAAAGCCCCTGCAGCAGTCAGAAGAACATGCGATTTCCTAACGTTAAGCACAGGTTGCATTGCAGCAGAAGAATTGTGATGACAGAAACATTCTGGAAGTCAGCTGCCCAAAGAGTGATCATGGTTTGGGTTGGAAGGGACCTTTTGAAGATCATGGGCCAGGGACATCTCCCACCAGATCAGATTGCTCAAAGCCCAGTTCAGCCTGATCATGTCTGCATATGTACGATATGGCGGATTTATACAGATGACTGGAACAAGACGGGCAGCGAGGCTAGACTCTGAACAGGCTGTGCAATGAAAGGTATGAGTTTGGCCGCATCTCTCATAATTTCCTGGTTCTGCTGGTTTAGGGGCAGCTTGCACTAGTTTCTGCTTGGTGGAGTTAGCGTGTCAGAGGCACCATCCCTCTGGCATGACTTGGGAAGCCTCTAACAGATGGAGGCTGTAAGAAGGAAGGTTCTTGAGCAGGGTGGTGGACCTGGGGTGTTGCTGATGTAGTACTGGGAATGGATGATTTTTATTTTTTTTGACCAAGACATCACAATAATAAACATGAATCAGGCTAAGGTTGCACGGAATTTTGGAAGCAACAGGTTCTAGGGTTTTCCCTGTCTCACATACTCGTGATCCTCCCTGTACTGCTCACCAGGCTAACATGGTCTGCCATGAGGCTACTTCCCTTCAGCGATTCTATATGTCTAATGCAAGAAGTGGGGAGTTCTGGTGTGATGCTCATAATGGCTAAATATTATCAGCAACAGAGTCCACCTGTTTTCAAAGCAATGATAGTGAAGTTTCCAGTTTCCTTCCTAGACCTAATGAGGAATCAGTCCCAGGAAGCCAAGTGCCTTGCATGGCCAGTGATTTGCATCTGTATCTGGGGCACTGTTCTAGAAATAGAAAAGATTATTGCGTTTGCTTGTTCCTTTGTAAGGCAGGGATAAAGATGGGGCAAAGCTGAGGTTTGATTAGCTTACCTAATGGCACAACGCTATTTCTGCTGGTGTTGCTTTTTGAGATGCAGAATTTCATTGGCACCTTTAGCCTAAGAAACAGGTACGGCAAGAGTTCTTATGTAGTCGGTAGCAGTGAGAAAATGAGTAAATTTGGCATTGAGATTTCTCCTGGGATTGTAAATGCACTGAACTGATCTACAAATAGTAGCACATCTATAATTTTGACAGAGATAAACAGCATTGATCTTTTTCAAAACAACAAATTAGGAAGTAGAGTGAGACTCATGAATCAGGATTCTCTGTCACTTTTTCTTCAGTGATACTTTTTATGGGTTTTTCACCTTTTCCCAAGGAAACATTAAATGAAAGTGGTGCCTCCTATTTACATTTCTGAGACTGGAAGTTTCATGGGTAAGATTGTTGGAAGAAGCTATTCTTGGGGATTATTCACAGCTTCCTGGTGCTGTTACAGGATCTGGAAAAGCCATCAGATCAGATTGCTGCTGGAGAGGTCTGTGACTCCCCCTCAGTAGCTGGGAGATCAGTGGGACCTGCTTCCGCAGTGTCATGCTCTCAGGTGAGAGGTGGGACACATCAGGTCCCAAAGTGCTCTTGCTGGTGGGCTCTCTTCATCAAGAAGTGCTCTGACACTGACCCAGGCACTGGTGAGCGTGAAGGTACAGGGATCAGCCTGTGGGCTTCAGCCTTGATCTTCACAGGGATTTGGGTCACATCCATGGAGAAGATGCAGGGTTTGATGTCTCTGGAGAATGATGGAGCTGATATTTTTGTATATTAAAAAAAAAAAAAAACCACCTTAGACAATTAATTTTAACAGGCTGCTCTTATGGTATATATTCCCTGCTCACCATCCCCTTACCTGATTTTCAATTGTAGTTAAAACTCAGACCTCTCCTCTGCCCTCACAAAACCAGCTAATCAATGCCACAATATCTGAGCTGGTCCCCAGGTGATGCGCAACAATAGGAGCATTGTGTTCATACTGAAGACAAATGACTTCTCTGTTGCTGAACAATACCAGCTGATAAGTATCTTCTTGATCTACAATAGACCAATCCACAGACAGAGAGTTTAATAGGCTGTCTACTCATCTGGGATATTCCTATTGAGCTATTTGTACAGCTGTCTTAGATGTTTTGAGAGTAGACCATCTTAATCTTTGCCTTTTTTCTAGTGGGGGGGAGAAACTGTAATGAAGTATCTCTCTGAAAAAAGTTAAAAAATTCAGTCATGTTCCAGATCCCACCCCTCTTCCCCCCCCTACCCCCCCGGAGAGAAAACAAACAAACAAACAACAACAAAACCCACAAAAAAAACAACAATGAAAACAACAACAACAAAAAACCCAACAACAACAACAAAAAAACAAACAAAAAAACAAACCCAAAACACTCAGAAGAATGAAGCTGAAGCACGGGAACTCATAAGGAGGGGCTGAGAGGTGGGTTTGTGCCGCCTGAAGGAGGGGAGGAGGCTATTTCTGCCACCTTCAGCTCCCTAAAGCTCCCTATGGAGAAGACGGAGTCAGGTGCTTCCCAGGGTGCACTGTGGAAAGGTGAGAGGCAGTGGCAGAAATGGATGGTTTGATGTTATCCCTGTGAGTTAGATGCTCAACTGGAGGCCTCTGAGCCTCTTGCAGGCTGAATTTTTCTGCAACTACAGTCTGAATATTGTGATTAAAAGTGCCACTGTTTTGGGAATACGTGAACAGGGGGATGCCTAGTAAAAGCTACCTGTACAGAGGCTGGGGATATTCATCAGTAGAACAAGCCCATATCCCGTAACCAGAGGTATTTGTACATGAAGGCCCAAGAATGAAGGAAGTCTTTGTAACATGCTATATAGAAAGGCTTATAGAGTTCAAAGCACTTTTTTTTTTTTTTTCCTAAAAAGAAAACAAACCACAAAACCAAAACAAATGAAGCCAGGTTAAAGTTTCTTGTCTATAGGTATTTCCATGATGATTTGGTAACAGATAGATCTTGAGAGAAGCAAATCTAAAGGTATAATAGCATTCAATGACTTCATCTGAAACTAAACAAACCCAGGGAATACATGTATCACTTCAGCAAAGAGAGTATGTGGCCGGTGGAGCGTCCCTCTCTAAGTTGACAGGGCATGGTTTGTTGTTGGGTTTTTGGGGGGAAGAATGGTATAGTGTGGGCTTACCTCTGCTCTTTGTGAAAGAACCCTTCCCGTTTGGGGAGGCAATAAAGCCAGGAGGCCCTGTGCCTGGGGCTGTGTAGGGCAGACCATATAACCATAATGATACCTTCTGGCTGTTAAAATCTTCAGGTGAGTGGTAAGGAATCCTTTTGTACCTGCTCCTTTATAACTGTTACCTACCAGTGAATAAATCTAGCGTTTTTTTAAGAGTGTAGATGTACTGTGACTCATTCATTTCTCTGAAAACCTGTTTTCTTTTGCCTCACTACTTTGGAAGCAGTTATATCAATTGCCTTTTTTCCTCGAACAATTTATTATTATTACAGCTCTCTTCTATAGTTTTAAAATGTCTGTAGTTAATGTGCAGACTATTAAAAAGCCACTTTATCCCAAGTAACTGAGAACATCTGGATTTATCAGAAGTGATGCAACAATTTCTGTAACTCCGAGTTGAGGAAAAAGCTTTATGTACCATGTTAGAAACTGGAACTGAAGAATGTTTTAGAGCCAAAATAACAAAAGAGTACAGTATTCCTCTGTTTGAAAAAGCACTTCTGTGAGAAAGGAGTAGCATTTTAGAAAACTTTCCTCCAGGTCTTAGCATACTGAAAGCAAAGAAAGCAAACTAAGTTTTGGGGATATTTTTAAAAATGGTTTTCAGAAAACATTTCTGATTGGAAAATTTTCAGATTTTCTCTTCACCTGGAGAGAGTAAATGAAAATTCCCAAAAGCAAAGCTGTGCCAACAGGTGATAACGGCTTCAAAATTCACTGTCTTCAGTTCAGACTTAATTATCTTTTTGCATATGAAAAGCAAATGTGGAAGATCTTTTGAATCAATGCTGAGAATTACGGAAGTTTAGACTGGATTTTCCCCTTGGTCTAGAAGCATGATTTCCTTGACACTGAAGTAACTCACCTCCAACATGTCCAGGGTGTGTGAAACAAGCCTGAGATGAAATGCCAATGACATTCAGGTGGGCTGTTGGACCCCCTCAATCTCCAGCTCCTTGATCAATCATTAAATATTAGCTAGGTAATTTTATATTTGGAAAGCAATAGCAGAGGCAATAGCTTTAAAATAACATTCTTGACAGTTTACTTTGTTTCTTAAAGTTGACCAACAATGTGTAGACAGAGGTACTTCAGTTTGTGGGGGAGGCAGGGGGACACAGGGCTAAGAAGGGATTTTGAGTTTTGCTGGAACATGGAGATGGCTATTTCTTGTTCCTCATAGTAGGAGGCATGTTGTGATCTGGCAGTGCATCTAAAACAAGAAAGAGAAAGCTCTCCACCTTCTCACCCTCCCCCCTCCCCGCCCTCCCAAATCCTTTATTGCTTTAGGAGGTCAAAACTCTAAAGAAATGTGAATTAGATAGACAATATCATGAAGTATAGAATCATAGAATGGTTTGGGTGGGAAGGGACCTTTAGAGGCCGTCTAGTCCAACCCCCTGCAATGAGCAGGGACATCTTCAACTGGAGCAGGTAGCTCAGAGCGTTGTCCAACCTGACCTTGAATGTCTTCAGGGATGGGGCAGCTACCGCCTCTATGGGCAACCTGTGCCAGTGTTTCACCACCCTCATTGTAAAAAATGTCTTCCTTGTATCCAGTCTAAATCTACCCTCCTTTAGTTTAAAACTGTTACTCCTTGTCCTGTCACAACAAGTCTTGCTAAAAAGGTTGTCCCCATCTTTCCTATAGGCCCCCTTTAGGTACTGGAAGGAACATGTATACAACCATCAGCTGATAAAACCAGTAATAGTCTAGGTAGAACTTCCAAATGGGGCGGGGAGCCCCACAAACATAGATAAGCCAAGGTTAGAAGAGTGTCTGTTCTCATCCAGTTTCTCCTAAAGGCCCTCAGGAGGGTAAGTGACAGCATCTTCAACAGTGTCACCATCACTTCAGCATGTGCTTCTTGGGGAGCACCTGAAGGGGAAGACAAAGCTTCCACGGGCCCAGAGCTGAGGAAGGTGCTCTCGGCGGGTACCTTTCCCAGGGCCGTCTGCCCTGTCACTCTTGGGTCTCTGAGCTTGCATCTGCTGCTGCATCTCCTTCTCCTGTCTATGTACCGGCACCGACATGCACGTATTTCCATTACGTTCATCACTGCGAGGGTGGCTCGTTCAACGGATGCTCAGTCCTCTGTGTCCCTTCTTCCTGGGTTGGAACATCCATCGGTCTGCACTATCTCAGACACGATTTGCTATACAGCCACAGCAGTCGTTACACCTGCTATGGCTGTACAAATGTCTTTGGATAAGATGTGAGTGTGCACCAATGAGACGGATGTGATTTTTACCCCAGGAACTGTGGATGACTAATTAGTGGACTTGGAGTGTTGCTTTGCTCCATTATACCCTTTTCTTGATTGTGTCAATTTAGGATGCTTCCACTGAATTACATCGGTTATTAGAAATTTTCTACAGTGATCTTTAAATATCATCTGTGTTGTAAGTATTTTATGACATTTTCAGTGGCAAATGATGAGTTTAATCAGACTACAGAGAAATCTGGCTAGGAGAGCACTCTAGGGCAGGGGCTCTTCAGAGAACAGAAGTGTCAGGTTCCTGGGAGCTTTCATGCTCTTCTGAGCTAACGATGAATGCTCTTTCTACTTCCACCCTGGAAAAAAGGAGATGATGTGCTCTCCTACCACCGTTATCTGCCACGTGAATATCCTCCTCCTGTAGTCACAGCGTGTGACTGTCTCTGTTTTAGCTGCCATCATGGATCACATCTGCTGCTGTAGCAGAGTTTGGAACAATCATCTATGTTGCTTCGTCTAGCTCGAGCTCAGTCAGACTAAATGAGGCTGCACAGCTGTGCAGTGACAAAGCTGCTGGTAAAGCAAATCACCGAAGCTGGGACCTGCTTGGCCTCATGAGCCTGCGGTGCTGTTGTCCGAGGGGAGCATGTAGGGGCAGACGTGCCTCCAACCTGCCCACGGTCTGCACGATGCGTGATGTCCCAGGTGTCACACACCATGGCTCAGCAGCCCCTTAATCCTCTGCGTCTTGCTGAACCTGAGGGGAAGTAATTACCTTGGTAGCCCCACACCTCCAGATAACTTAATCTTTTCACTTCTTCCCCCAGAGAACATTGCCTGAGAGTTGGTGGAAAACATCTCAAACATGGTATTTCTAGAAGCGAAAGGCATTAAAACTGCAGTTGTGAACAAGTCAAATTACAAAGGCTTTTCCCATGCATTTCTCGCGTGATCCACCATCCAGGTCTGAAGTTAAATATACCATTGTAATACTGAACAGCAGCATGGCAGATGCCTCTGATAATTCGCTGTAATCAATGGTGAAAACACTCGAAAGGTGCCTTTGACATTTTGTGGTTAATAAATCTTTGTACTATGTAATCTCCATAACTTTGAAAATTTACTCTTGCCAGTTAACTAAAGGGAGAGCAACAAATGCCGTATCACCAGCCTTCAGGAGAGCCTTTGCTGTGGCCTCTGGCAGCATCCCCATGGCCTCACCGCGGAGATGCGTGTTGGGTAGGTGGCTGTATGGAGGCGGTGAACTGGGACAGCTTTTTGGCTCAAAAGACTGCCCAGCAGTTTGAAATCCAGGGGGTTATGAGCAGTGTCCTTGGGGGTCAACTCTTATTAATGTCTGGGCCCAAAATCAGGGGAGGAGTGGCTGTGTTGGAGGTGAGGGCTGCTGCCAGGGGAGGGTGGAGGGATGGGAGCTGCAGGGGGGACCAGCAGCATCCAGCATGGGATTGGGGTGGTCACCCCTCAGTTGGTGCATGGTTCACCTATGTTATTCTGTGAGCTGGAGGGCTTTCATTTCAGTCTCTCTAGGTATTTAACATTTTTTTTTCTTTCCATCAGTGTAAAAGTTCTGGAAGCTCTACATTAAAATTTAGAGGGGGAAAAAAAAAAATCTGTCTGAATTGAGAACCTTCTGCATAATGATGTGCTTTCCACAGAACTATAAATGTTAGAACACAAAAATTACTACCTGCGTTTTGGAACAAATCTCTAAAGATAATTAATGTACAGAGGCAATTTTTACTTGTGATTATTCCTTCAAGATGTATAGCTGTTACTCTCGGGAAGGAAAGTTCTGCATTATAAAATTCCTGTGTTGTGGTGGTTGCTTAAAGAACTGCTGGTGACGTGGGAGAGATGCTGCCATTTTCTCTGAAAATTCCAGGAATGATGAGAGGTCACCATGGCCAGAATGTCACTTCTCATGAATGAAGTGCATAGAATATACCTTTTTGTGCGGAATGATTTATTTAAAGTAAAAGATTACTTCAATACTGAAAGGACAAGTTAAAAAAAAAAAAGGTTGAAGCTCTTCTCTTAAAATGAGGTAGCATAGAGTAGTCTGGGGAACTGACGGCTAAAAGCAGCTTAGCGGAAGATGCTTGAAATCACTTGAACGGTTATGAAAAGCTCGGGCTGATGTTCGGGAGAAAGGCACGCTGATAAGTGATGTTCAGCCCCGGCACTGCTGGTACGTGCTCTGCCTCCCCACCGCCAGCCTTGCCCCAGGCGCTGTGAGGGGCTGAGGAGCAGTGGTCCCTCAGGGATAAGGCCAAAGCCCAGGCAGGGCTACGCTTATGTCCTTACAGAAAAGAGGGCTGCAACTAAATTAATGAGCAGCTTTTGGCTTGCAGGAACGTCGCTAACGAGGCGTGTGTTTGTTATCAGGCCCAAAGCAAAGAGGGACTGGATGAGGCACCCAGGCTGGTGCTGGGCAGCAGCAAGGCAGTGGGGTGGGATGGACCCCCGGGACTGGGCTGGGGCACAGTGGATCAAGTGCTGCCTGTGAAGAGAAAAACTTATTTTTAANGTTTTTTTTTTATAGATGTTTTATTTTTAAGACTGTCTGGGGGAAACCAAATGATTCAGCAAGCCCAACTTGTTTGCTTTGGCAACGCCGTCAATGCCATTTATTAACTTGTTTCAGGCTGAGAGATGCTACGTGACCGCAAACCTGCCGACCCCCAGGAGCTCTGGGGGTCAGGCGCCCAGTGGAAGGTGTGGGGCTGCCAAGGTGGCGTCCAGCGAAGCCCCCGTGACCCTCCGCCCGAGGGTGAGCTCGGAGTAACGCGGGCACAAGAGCTGTTTTTCCCTGCCGCTGCGTCCGCTGCCAGCACATCCTGGCTGTGGGAAGCTGCCTGCAGCCGGGGCTGGCGGGCGGCGTGGGGGAGCAGGACCCCGTGCTGCACCGCTGGCAACAGGTACCGAAGGGATGAGAGTGCGTTACTTGCTGATACGGTTTATTGCAAGGGCAAAATCTATAGAAAAGGAATACATTCCCTCGTGTAAATAGAGGAGACGTTTGCTGTGACAGAGCTAATTAGGCTCCTGGGAGAATTTATGCAGAGCTAATAAGAAGCAGAACTAAACGTTGTCTTAATTTACCCTCAAGCTCACAAAAATGTTGTTCATTCATGTTGCACTAATTAAGCCAACAGCCATTAACCCTTTCTTCAGAGACAGAGACCCTTGGCACTGAAGAGGAATGAAAGCGCACGCTTTCCAGCGAGCGTCTTGTGTGCTTCTGTGAGTCTTCGAGCCCTTACCTTCATCCCACAGCGAGCATCAGTGGCGCTAATGAGTGTGGAGAGGGGCTGCTCCTCTGCCCTTCCCAACTCCAGCCGCCGGCCATCCCGATGTCTCGCTGTGCGACGTCCCTGGCTGCAGCCGGGCTGAGGTTTTGAGCTCCAACAAAGCACAGCTCTCGGGAGCTGCGGTCGGGGCTGGCGCTCTCCGCTCCTGTCGCAGGGTGGGTTTTGTGCTCGACTGCGGCACTCGGTGCAGGAGAGCTAAAGGCACGGAACTCCTTGTTGTTGAACTCCTTGTTGTTGAACTCTTGTGCTAGAGTTCGACTGTTCCAAAATGACTTTTTTTTTTTTTTCGTGGCCAGATTTCCACAAGGGATAGCAGACATGAGGAAAATCCCGCCCAAAGTGTGTTCTCCACAAGATTTCAAGTTCAGTTTTGGAGGCTGGGGCCACGGACAGTCTGGGCAAGGTTTAAACAGCTTTTCAACCTCGGAGCGCTTAGCTAAGCTCAACCTTAGCTCTGAACTTTACTAGACATACGCTTGTCTTTGATAGTTTGCAAGTGACTGATAAACTAGAAAACGCCAGAAATATGAGAGCTGTAAGGAAGAAAGGAGATTTCATGGGCTTTTCCTTTTTTCCTTTTTCCCCCGCATAAAGTGGTGAAAACACATGATTAAGAGTAATCTGAAAAGTAGAGACCTGATCTTCTGCTACTGCCTTTGCAGCACCACTTTTATCTGCAGTACTTCTGCGATAGCTCATCCACCAGTCAGCTGCCCTGACTTAAATATGACAAGAGCAAAGCAGCTCCCTCTCTGTACCCAAGGTACATTACAAGAATTCAAAGTGATCAGGAGAATGAAAAGGGCAAAAAATGATATTTAGAGTGCTCCTGTGCTTTGAAAAGCAGAGATGAACCTGGTGACTGCAGCAAGCAGAGTCGACTATGCCTTATTTTACAGAATGATAGCACTGCCCCTTCATGCTTTGTAGGTAAGATGAGAGTGAAATGCAAAATGTGGTGCTGTTTTTTATCTTGTTTCTGTGACTGGTTTTGGGGTAGTGACTAGCAGCGACAGACCACTCCCCAAGGGGAGCACCGCTGGCTGCCTTGCTGCCAGTTCCATTCGTGCTTAATGTCAGCCTTTAGGTGTGGATGCAAGGTCTCTTGTATGGGCTTCGTGTTTTGTCTTGCAGATCTCCCTCTGTTATTATGAGGAAGGAATATGACTTGGTCGGCACTAAAGTGGTCTCAAGTTTATCAGGGGTTTCTTTGGCTTTTTGTTTTGTGAGGTTTTTTGTTTCTTTTGGTTGTGGGTTTTTTTGTTTGTTCCTGGTAATGACATCATCTAAACCTATATTTAGTGCTTTTGAGGGTGTTTAGTTGCTTGGAGAAAATGTTATGAATTATGCTAGTTGGTCGTGCTGCCTTGCCAAGCTTTCTTGTAAGGAAGTGACTGGACATGTGTAGAGTGCAGAGGAAGCAGTGTGGCTGTCGCAGCCAGCCAAGATGGAAATCTGTACATCATCTTCCAGATGCTGTATTTGGCAAAGGAGAGAGAAAGAGAGAAAAATTAGTTGCTTGTCCAACTGAGTAGGTGGATGTCCTAATATTACCCCATCAGGATATGGCCTGAAATTCTCTGCTGGCAACCAATAATCTGGGATACTTCAGCACTGGGGCTGTATTTCATGCTGCCCTTTTCTGCCTCCCTGATGGAGGTCATTCCTGGAGAGCTGGGTCAGTACGAGATAGTGCCTCAAAAGAGCCTTGACACACTGATGTGAAGAAAGGACGAGCAGTCTCCAGAGGTCATAAATTATTCCACTATCCCAGGAAATCTCTCGTTCATAAGGTTGCTTATCAAATAGAGACAGCACGTGGTGTTGGCTAAAGACGTTTTCCTTCAGGTAATGAGATGGAAGTCTCACGCTGCTGTTCATTTCTGTAGCTCTCTTTATGGAGTAGGGTGTGTACTCTGCAAGAGAAATGCAAAGATACGTCTCTCTTGCCAAACAGCTTCATAACAACCGGGTATGCAGCAAGGAGCAGAATAACCTGATGGTGCAATTTACTCTTCCCTTGAAAATGTGGAAGAAGTTTTCAAGGATACAAAAAAAAAAATATTTCAAAGAAATCTGCTCATTCATATGAATAGGAAATAAAGCTGAAGTTCTTCCAATGAGACATGCTCAGCAAAGCACGTCCTTGTGCGTGTGTCTGTCCTCATCCCTGCACGTGCAGCAGTCAAGTCCCCTGCTGATGTATGCATCCATGGGCGCACTGTGAGATGCAGCTGCTTTTGCTGCAACTCTTCCTCAGCGAGTTGTTTGCAATTCCCTAAAAACTCCAGCTGCCTGCTCCTGTTTCTGTCTGTTGTTGGTATTTTTCATAAGGAAAGAAATACATGACTCGAGGCATGGAGACTTGATCTGAAACTGTAACGTGGATACAATTTGATTGCAGGCCAGATAGTTTTCCGATTTTAGGCTTAAATTAAAAGCTTACTTTATATGACGTTGGAAGAGCAAAAGACAAGACATCTATCCGAGTGCACTGGTTTGATCAGGCCTGGGGGCTGATGATGCTACCTTGATCCAACGTCATTGTGGCTCAGCTCCTCCATGGGTGCCTGCAGGGCCACATTCAGGGAGTGGATGTTACGTACTGCAAATAGTCTAAAAGTCTATTGTTGCCGTCTAAAGGCAAGCAACAATTATGGTAAGTTCACATAATCAGGGTTTTATTATTGTGTCCTGTTGGTCGAACATTGGCACAGGCTGCCCAGGGAGGTGGTAGAGTCCCCATCCCTGGAGGTGTTCAAAAAATGTGGGGATGTGGCACTTTGGGACAATGGTTTAGTAGTCATGGAGGTGTTGGGTTGATGGTTGGACTAGCTGATCTCAGAGGTCTTTTCCAACCTTAAAGATTCTATAATTTATTGTAAATTTAATGAAAGAACTATCAAAATAATCATTGGCTTAATTTTTTTAGTGTTAATGCTTTTATATAAGCCAGTGAAAAACTCAAAGCAAATGAGAAATGATAAAGCTTTAATAAAAATTAAGGCTATTTTTTTTTCATCTTTAGCAATTCAGAATGCTTTTTGTTATTTTAATCATCTCAATGTAAAACTATCAGCCATAAAATTACCAACAAGCACTGTTAACTAATATAAAGCTAATATCACGTTTGGCATGTATATGTGTGAGAACCTGTAGCGTCTGTGGATGTAATCCTGCCAGAATCATTTAGTGGTGCAGTTCAGTACCTTTATCATATTCATAACTATTGCTGCTTCCTTGAGGTATGAGCAAAAATGAAATCTGTTTGGGTTTTGGCTTTTTTTTTTTTGATACACGGATATAAGGCATTCGCTAAGTGCTGTCAATGAAACTTGCTCTGAATTGGGGGTGAGAGGCAGTCAGGGAGATGTTCACTCTGTAGTTCTGAAGACAAAAATTGCTGCAGACATCTTGGAGAAAGCATCCATCAAAATTCTGCAGGTAGGTACATGAACTAGTTCCAAAACTATGTATTGATTCTGAATATGAGCCAGGACCAATAAGCTGGGAAGCACAAACTCCAGTAATTTCAGTGAATCTGTAGTTATTTTAAGTGTTTCTAATACAACCTCAGTATTGTATTATGGTGTTATCTGTATTTGCAATAATAATTTATCAAATCACTGGTAGGTGATATAACATTTTTCAGACATAAACCTTTCCTCTTTCTTGAAATGGGAATATATTTCTCATGATAATGAGGTGGCTGGATAAAATCATGTCAATGTGTATGTGGCCATTCCCTATTGCTAAGTTTCCTACCATATCTCTTGACGTGAAATCAAACTCACACGCCAGTTATTGTCAGCGGGGAAGTGCCGAGTTCTGTATTAATGAAGATGCACGCCCTGTGATTTTGTAAGTGTTTGCATTTGCCAGGGCCCTTTGCTGGGCCTTTGTTCGGATGCTGTGAGTATAATGAAGTGAAGTGAGTCGTCGGGCAGCTCTTCATAATACACCGTTGTGATGCGCCGTGTTGTACTTGTCCCTTGCAGCGGGTGCCGGTCTATTTAACGATGCTCTAGCACTTCTCAGTGCCCACTAATGCTGCTATAGGACATAATTGGGGCTCAGAAGTCCTTTTTGAGGAGTATTGGTCTTACGGCCTTCGCAATAAATGTGAGCAGATCAAATAATCCACATTTTGGAAGGGAAATTTCTCCCCCCTGTCCCAGCTGGGTTCAGGGAGACTCCAGAGTGCAGAGCAATCTGCAAAATTGTTGCATAAACCTGGCAGTAGCTGACTGGCATGTGTCTGAACCTGCCCTGGGCCACCGGGGCTGATTCCTCTCAGGTTATTGCTGTCTCTTGCAACTTTCACAGAAACCAAAGCCAGACTTTGGGCAGAAGAGGTAGAGCCCATTTTTCGTACTTGTGCTCCAACCTTGGAGGGTGTCGGGAGGGGGAGACAGAATGGTGTCACCGGGTGGGGATTCGCGGTCCTGAGTCACCTGGGGCAGGGTGTGCAACGTATGAAACCAGAAACGTCCAGATGTGAATGGAGGTGATGGTACAGGGGTGTCCGTTTTCTATAGGTGCACCTACTCCACCTCTGGAGAGTGCTGACACTTCTGCCTCTCCTAGGCCAGTTGTTATGCAGGTGAATGAAGAGAGGAGATGCGCTTGTCAGAAAACATGTGGGGGAAATAGGTGCTTGTATCTCCTCAGCTACAACCAGAAAAGGTTGGTAAGGAGAAGTCTAATCTGTAACTAGATCAGGCTGTAGAACTGGGGAAAACTCCAAACTCTTAGATGCACATTTTCTTCGTAAGAACAGGGGGAGAGGGGAAGTCTAAATCTAGAAAAAAGTTAAACAAAGAACCTAAGTTGATAACAGTGGTTGGAGTTTGAGATATATCTCTGATTAACCTGGCAATCTTCTGAATGTCTTGTGAAATGTGTTTGCTTAATTCTCTATTTTCCAAATTTCCATATGCAATTGTTACTTTGTACACTATAATGCAGGAAAAATATCTTTTGTTTTCAGTACAAATTCTTGTAATTTACCTAAAAAAATTTTTTTATCAGTTAATTACTGCACTGCACAGCCTATGTCACTTCATATTTACACACATATTAAAAAAAAAAATCTTTCTCTTAATACATTAAAAATACAGTACAAGACATAATTTTAAAATGTGTAGTCTAAGACAAGAGCAATGTGGAGCTTCTCTGCCCCCATTTTTGTGCGAGCTGGCACGTTAGCTACCACGTTCCCCTGAAGACATGGAGCAGTACTGTTGCTGACCTCTGTATTTTCACACCCAAGGGTGGTCCGTGATTTGCTCTGTGCTTCCCAGGCAGACCCAAAATGCAGGGCACTGCAGAAGCCTCTCCGGGACCTAACCATGATGAGCTAATATCCCTGGAAATTTTTAGTGTAAGGTTAAAAAAAACTCCAGACTTTAGCTCCCTTCCAAAGAAAGGGAAGTGTAACGAGGCAGGAAAACAGGAGGGAGGAATGACAGAAGAAAGGAGCTAATAACAACGTTGCCAACACGCCTTGATGAGTACAAGCTCCCCCTGCTGCAAAGCTTTCCCTCTGCAGCTGCCCCTGGGTCATCCTCCTCTTACAGCCGATGGCTCTGAGCAGCACAGTCTCGCCAGACGTGATGCTGATCAGCACAGGGAAACATCCAGAAGCGAACAACCTACAACACACTGTACGAGCAAATACGTGGTTCAGAGGCTCCCTTTTTGAGAGGTGATGACGAATGCGCTCATGCAACCACAAGCCTTTGAGATGCCACAGTCCAGGTGATGACGGTGACTCCTGGGGTTTCCTCCTGGGCCACGTGAAGGTAAACTGGGACAGGGAGGTGGTTGAGCAAAGGAAATTAAAAGCAAGGAGAAGACGTGTGTTCTCTCTTTAAACCCACTAGTGGAATAAGCATTGAAGAGAGAGCAGAATGAATTAAATTAAGGAATGCTGTTGTGCTAAAGCCAGACCAGTGTAACGTGACTACAAGTATGTTTGGAAAGTGCAAATGAAAAGGCGTTAGCGTCAGAGCAATGAGGGTCAGGGAGAAGTCTGAAAATGAAGAGCAGGAGAAAAATTGACTTCTCTTTTGACACTTGATTGTTTGTAATTGTGGTTGGACCTGTTAGCTGGGAGAACTACAGCTGGAATGTGCAGTGCTAGTTCACATTTTCATGAGCTGAAGTAACTGCATCTGAGACTATTTTTCTGTTTCTTCTTTTTCCCCTTGTAATCACGTGAATACTGTTTTAAATGCAAAGCCAAGTCTGGAGATTATTCCTTTAAAAATGAAAGCTAATTTTTAGAACATCATATTTCTGGCATATCTTCTTAATGAAGTACTTGTAATTGAACACCTGGTGTGTGCTGGTTCTCAGCTGGTGACGGTACTGACAGGTGCCCAGTGTCACATCTGTAACTCTGCATTCAATTTTCATCCTGCTCTGGGATCTTCCGGGATTTTCAGGTAGCATCCGTTCCCCAACAAATACTTCTTTTGAACACAGATTTGGTTTAAATAAGTAGCAATTTTTTAGTGTTTGGCTGCACCGGGTCTCGCAGGAGGTAAAAAGTGGACACGTGCTCCTTGAGTCCCAGCCCTGTGAATCAGGAGAAGCAAGGTCTGCATGCATGAAAATGTCTTGCTGTTTCTCGCAGACTATCAATGGTGGAAATTATAAAACCATGCCCAGCATCCCTGAGATGTTTCCCTGTGCATCACTGCTACTCTCACCCCACTTGCAGACAAGCACTCGGAGCTCTTCTCAGGGCAGGGCAGCAGCCCTGTTAAGCCAGGGATGGGGGTGACCAGGTTGCAGGATATTCTTCTTATCTGGGAAAAAAAA
>VZTL01044818.1:32839-50529 GCA_013400535.1 Scopus umbretta | reverse complement strand
AATAACTCTGCTGTTGCACAGCTTTTTGTTGCGTCCAGTACTGACTCTGTGATCTTTGACCAAAAAATGTTGTTTTGACAATTCAACATGTGGTAAAAATAATCAGAGCAGTCTAGGTTCTTTCACATGCCTTGAGTTTGATGTCAGAATGCAAGCTCTTTTTTAAGCAGCATGAGGTTTTGGGTAAATGCTTTGTACCAAGACTGATTAGGATCTCAGGGAATCAGCCCTCAGGTTTTTCATGGTTTATGTGATATAACAACATTTTTGACTTTTTTATTTGTTTGGGTAGGGGGGGTGTATGTGTGATGGGGGCTGTTTTGCAAATTCCTTTCTGTCCTGCATGAGCTATGCTTTTTGGTATTAAAAGCCAATTGAGATACAGCATGGTTGTAGAAGGGAGTTGTACTGGAAGCTAGGAAAACGAACACCTAATTCTTAAGAAATTGCCTCTTTGTTTTGAATAATGGCTGTAGCTAGTTACTTCTTATCTGTAATCTTGACCTAACTTTTTGGTTTGCTAACGTCAAGAATGGTGTGCTGCTGCGAACTGTCCTGGATCCTGTTACTGGTGATCTTTCCGATACCAGGACCAGATACCTTGGCTCACGGCCTGTGAAACTCTTCCGAGTCCGAATGCAAGGCCAAGAGGCGGTAAGTGAGGCAAGCTCTCGGAGGGGTGCAGATCCAGTCCCCAGGTGCAGCATCCCAGTTTTCTGTATTGGTGGGCAGGGTGGGGAAGCATCCTTGCATCACAGGAGGACCCTCTGGGTAAGGGTGGGAAGTAGAATGACTTCATTATGGAGCTGCCTGACTTGCAGCTTGCTCTTTCACAAACAGCCTTGTTCTTGTTGGCATTCTCCTGCTTCTTAGGAAGTAATGAGTAGTGTTGCCCTGCCTTCTTTGAGCTAGGACTCGTCTGGAAAGCTCTGACCAGATTCTTGGGCTTAAAACACTGGAAAAACCTCATCTTGCCTGCCTCAGTGCACAGAGACGGAAGGAGCCCCATACAGAAATCTTAACCCTTGACTGCCTGATGCAGTGGATGATCATCTCCTGTGCATGTTGAGAGTGGTTCAGCCAGGGGCTGGACAGCTGTCATGCATGGGTTCAAGGAAAATATTTACAGGATTTGACATAGAGGGAAGAACGTGTTTCATCAGATGTGCCATTTCCAGCCCTTCTGATGTGGCACTGGGCAGATCAGCCACCCCCTGCTTGACTCATTTTTGGATGAGACCTTCATAGTGGAGAAATGTTGCTGGTCAGTGTAGGGGGCTGGATCTGAGAATCTGAGCTCTGCTTTAATGTTACAGTACACTGGGTGAATCTCTTCAACTTCACTCCTACCAGTCTACCAGCTGTAACTTGGAGATGAGGTGCTTTGCAGCTCTAGCAGAGAATGCTTATAGAACAGCTGAGTGCTTTTCTACTTTGAGACTAGCCTTGGTTCCTTGTCTCGCAATACGGGGAGGAAAAACATACTGCTTATGGCCAGTCAGTGATGGGCTTGGAGTAGCCTGTGTGTGTTCCAGTGTAACTTCAGCTCTTCAGCTTTTGTCACTCGGGTAGAGAGTAAGGTTGCAATGAAATGGATTTAGCCAAATGTATAAAGCTGAAAAGTTTAGAAGTCCATCTGCTTTCTTTGTTTCCCTTAACTTGATTGAAAATAGGTTACTGATAAATTTTAAGTAAATTTTGTTTAGAATGCTGCAGCATTTGGATTGTGACAAAGCAGTAAATACTAATTTTAAAAGACCTGTTCCCAATAGAACAAGCTTTTTTTTTTTTTTAAAGGAGATAACAAAAGTATTTGATGTTCACTTTTACAGATGACAGTTTTTATTGCACCTCAGTTTGAGTATTTGTTGTCTTCATAGTGCTTTAAAGTTCCTCTTTGTGCTATACACAATTTCCAGATAAAAGTGTCTCTTGAAAGCAGGCAGTATCTCTGAAGGTATGCTCTGAGCTGGGTGGAGTCCACCCACAAGAATTCAGCTGTTCTAGTGGGTAAGAGTCTGGCGCTGTGCATCCATTCATATTGCAAGGAGTGAGCTTGCCTCCATCCCCAGTCCTAACAAATTTGTTGTCTGTCTTTCCCAGGTGCTGGCCATGTCAAGCCGTTCCTGGCTTAGTTATTCCTATCAATCACGCTTTCACCTGACTCCCCTGTCTTATGAGACACTGGAGTTTGCATCTGGTTTTGCTTCTGAGCAGTGCCCAGAGGGCATTGTAGCCATCTCCACAAACACATTGAGGTAAGAACTGATGAGGGAAAACAAATACTTCTGGGCCAGGATGCCAGGCAGAGGGAGGAGTGGTGAATTCTTACTAGACATTCAAAAGGAAAGAGGTAAAGTAACTTACCTTAAGAAGTAAGGGGGTTTTGGGGGTTATTTGATTATGGATAATGGTTTGATAGAAACACTTGGATGGATTTTAGAAAACAAATGGAATACAAGGTTGGTTATACTGTCAAAAAGAAATTGGGTGCACTTAACTTGAATTACATTTGTTATTTATCCTTAAATTCTCTGATCCTTAGGAGGGAAGCTTTTAATAAATGTAAACCTGTTGTGTATTAGGATCTTGTGGTTTGTGATCTGAATAGGCTACTTTGCAGAAAATAAGTCATGTGATTTAAGAAATCGGAGGCATGACAGGGGTGTACTTGTTACCTTTGTAAAGTTCAGCTTAGATATTAAAAAGATAAATAATAGGGGACACAAATTCAGGAGCTCTGCTTTATGTACTTGAACAAGTGCTTTTTTCATATCTGTCCTCGCTGAAATATTACAGCATTCACTGCTTTTAAATGAGTCATGCTTTCTGGAGAGACTTGGGGGTTTTTAGTCACCAAATGCCAGAAGAACTGGGATTTTGCTCGCAAGTCAGAGGAAGAAAGACTTGGCATTGCATTTTTTTATACTCTTTTAACCAAAGTGCCTCTGAGGAGCATTTGATTACATATCAAAGTCTGTGTCATGTTTAGATTCAGATGATGTGTTCTCCAAATGTGCACTTTCCCTCTTCCATGTGCTGTTTGTTCCGCTTGGGATAGACTTGCTTCAGCACCACAGAAGCCTATCCAAAAGGAGCAGGCACGCAGAATGCACCCTGGGTGTGAGCATTCCGTGAGTGAGAGCCCTCAAGTCAAGGACCCTGTGTTGCAGAGCACACCTGTCCGACATCATAAGCTCCCATTTAGGATGCTAGTTTTGCCCTTCTCTCTGGAGCTGTTTGCTAGTTGCTCTCTGGCCTGAGAAGGGTGTTGCTTGTCTCCAGCACTAGCCAGTTTCACAGATGTAAAGCTCAACTCCAGTCATGTTCTCTTGGACAGTTGCTTTCAGACCTTGTTTAACACATGCCACATCTTTGTCCCCCAGGATTTTGGCACTGGAGAAGCTGGGGGCAGTATTCAACCAGGTTGCCTTCCCGTTGCAGTACACGCCCCGAAAATTTGTCATTCACCCAGAGAGCAACAACCTGATCATCATTGAGACAGACCACAACGCTTACACTGAAGCCACCAAGGCACAGAGGAAGCAGCAAATGGCTGAGGTAATAGGGGTGGGGGACAGGTACCCGCATCCATTCCCCAGAGGTGACTTCTGCAGCTGGAAGTCTTCCCTGCTCACTAGGTCCCAGCTGACATTGCCTGCAAGTTTTTGTGCCCTGTGTAAATGCGGGGGCTGAAGGGAGTGAAGATCCGCCTCAAAAGAAAAATTTCAGCAGAATACACTACTTCCAGTGCTCCTTTCTTCGCATGGTATTATGGCAGGCTTTAAGAACCGTGTACTGGAGGACAATTTTACTTGTGTGAGACCATTGTCTGGGTTTTCTGTGACTGAGGATGTTTGGATTTCCATGGGTTATTTTCTTTTCAATGTTGCTTCTAGAGTTGCTGGAAGCTGCTGGTTTGGAGAAATAGCTCCCTGGATAACTGTCTTGTGGGCAGGGCAGAGCTTATGCTGCTGTGCTCTGAGCTGCAGAGGCTCCCGTGGGAATAAGCTCAGGGCAGGTGGAAGCTTTAGGATTTGGTGGCTTTTATGTCTTCACAGGCAGTACCTTGCCATGGGATACCTGGACTTAAGGAAAGGAGGGGGCTGTATTTTATGCAGAGCATCAGCATGTCTGGAAGGGAAATCCACTGAACTGTTCTTTTCTTCTGTCCTTTAATGTGCTATAGGAAATGGTGGAGGCTGCGGGTGAAGATGAGAGGGAGTTGGCTGCAGAGATGGCTGCAGCCTTTCTGAACGAGAATCTTCCCGAGTCCATCTTTGGTGCTCCCAAGGCAGGGAATGGACAGTGGGCCTCTGTTATCAGGGTGATGAACCCCATCCAGGGAAATACGTTAGATCTGGTCCAGCTAGAGCAGAATGAAGCTGCCTTCAGGTAAGCAGCATTGTCAGATGCACCAGGAATCTCTGCTTGTGATGAGTTTTACGTGGTTTTTTCCTCCTTTTGCTCAGCTGTTACCAAGTTGAAATCCAGATCCAAAATGTTATCAAGAGGCTAGCTTGAAATTCCAGAAGTGATTGCCACATGCTTAAAGCTTTTGTCTTGCCTTCCCTTCCCACCCTGATCTGCCTGCATGTGATACTAAGAGCTGGTGCTCCAAATAGGTTTGCTGAACCCCAGTGCTTAAAGAATAACACGGGGATGTAAACGACAGATAAGAGAGCCAGAAACAAGAGAATGTGCTGCTATCTTTCACTTCCCTTTCTCATCCAGATAAACTGAGTATAGATTAAATGGAAAGGAAGTGTGACGGGACTGGAGGGAAAGACCAACACAATAACCGTGAAGAATAGTGAGTGCTTTAGCATGTGGAGTTGGGTCACCCTAGTCCAAAAGGCTGATTCTGTCTTGTTTTGTCCAGGATTCCCAACCTGGCTGAGCTAGGCACGGGAAGGAAATAACACTGGAAGATGAGGAAAGTTATAGGTACATGTCCCACTTGGAACAGCCTTTGAAAAACAGCTTTTAGTGGAGCTTTGCACATTACTAGGCAATGTCCAGCTTGTGAAAGCATAAAGCTAATGCTTTGGGCATATGTGACAGCTGGAGCACATCTTTTTGTATGCAGCTTGTGGAAGAATGAAAGAATCTGCGTTAAACATTTCTGCAGGGAGGAAAAATGACCTCTGAAAAGGAAATGTCAGTGTTGGAAGGGTGGGCTCCCAAATCTCTGCTTGCCTAGGTGCAAGTTGTGCTGTCAGGGAATCCATCTGTATGCACAGCGCTGGTTTGTGTCGTGATCACGCAGATCTCCTGGCATGTCTTGTCATCCCCAGCGTGGCTGTGTGCCGGTTCTCCAATACTGGTGATGAGTGGTACGTGCTAGTGGGAGTTGCCAAGGACCTGATTCTGAACCCACGCTCGGTTGCTGGGGGATTTGTTTACACGTACAAGCTGGTGAATAGTGGTGAGAAGCTGGAGTTTCTGCACAAGGTGAGAGGGATGAAAAGGCATGTTTGGGTGACTGGGTCACTTACAGGCAGTATTGCAATAGCTGTTATTTCACCCTGAATACTATAGCGATATTGCAGTAGTCGGTAAATCCTGGACATCATTATGCTGATGTTACGCACTGGAAGCAGCCTCAGAGAAAATAAACTGCATCCTCCAAAATCACTTGGGACGTCTTTTGTAGAGCTGAGAATTGAACACAGGTCTCTTGAGAGTCCCAGTCCTTTGCCTTGAGTGTAGTCTTATCCATCTAATTGGGTAAATGGCAAAGGAGCAGTGTTTTTCATGTGCCTGCTAGGGAGGGGAGCGAATCATCTCTGTTTCCTTTTTAGAATATGAGCTCAGAGAGCTGCTCTGAACACTTGTTTACAAAGTTAATTCATACTTGGGTCACTCAAGCCCTGGTGCTAAGGCTCTCAGTCCTTGGCTGGCCACGTGAAACTAGTGTGAGCTGTCATCTTTGCTCTGATGCTGTTTTGGTTGTGTGTAAAAATTATTAGTTGCCAAGTGACCAACTTGCTTGACAGGTCTCTGGGGCTTTATCAAGGGTTTCAGGAGAACTCTGTTAAAACAAAATTCTGTTGTTCTTCCCACATGCTTCCAGCATGGCTGAGATTTGAGCAGATGAGCACATGGAAAGGAATGTTGTGGCTTACTTCCTACAGTCATGATGCAATGAATGGGTTCTGTCCTGGACCTTTTCTGGTGCCACTGAACACCCATTTGGAATTTGACAGACCTGATGATGTGAAATAACTTCTCCTAGCCAGTGCAACCAAGCTGGGGACACTGTAACTGGAAGTTCTCTACATGTTCCCATTTTCTGCTGTAGCTGATCCTTTTGGATTGACTAGGTGGAAGATTTTTTCAGTCTTGAGTTACTGACATTGCGGGCACACTGTAATTGTTCAGATGTAGCACTTCTGCAGAGGCAGCTTCAGAGCATCTATGGCAGATGGTTGAATTAGATTCATGCCTTTGTTTTATAAACAGACGATCTGGATGGATTTAGGCAAAGCGTAAAGTCTTTCTGTTGGGAATAAAGCAAAACTAAGAACCAAGGCAATAAGATCCTTGCCTTCCTTTGCTGCCTGCCCAGCATGGGGTTCTTAGAGTAGTCCTACACTTCAGTTAAGGTGCACTGCCAGCAGTGTGTTGTCTGTGTAGTACCCAGAGCTCTGTTATCATCACATGTGATATGTGCTGCTGTTGAAAGGCCTACAGAGGACTGACCTTTTGCCCCTCATGTAGGAAAAGGTTGTTATTAGCCTTTTGCATTGAAAGACGGCACAGGCCAACGAGCTTCAACTGAACCATTAGCTGAATCCATTCTGAAACTTGGTGTAAGGTTAGCTCTGTTAATAAGGGTCTCACAGTCGTAGTCTTCCCTCTCTAGACCCCTGTGGAGGAGGTTCCTGCAGCCATTGCTCCGTTCCAAGGTAGAGTCTTAATTGGAGTTGGAAAGCTCTTGCGCGTTTATGACCTGGGCAAGAAGAAATTGCTTCGGAAGTGTGAGAATAAGGTACTGTCTTTTGTTCTTGATGAGGGCTGTTAACTTGGAGCGAGTGGTGCTTTGAGCAGGAGTGAAACAAGGGTTTAGCTGCTACTTCAGCCCAAGTGTGTCTGTGCACTTGGACTAGAGAGCTGCGTCTGTGCCTTGCTGGTGTGTGCTGGGTGCATGCATCTAGAGCAGTGTTGGCAGCTCTGGCTGGACTGGGCTGTTGTGCTGCCCCTCTGCACCCTGAGCACACATCTCTTTCCCATCACCATTCAGATAGTAGTGTTGCAGGTGCCTTTTTGTACCAGCTCAATGCACACTGTTAATGGATGTGTGCAGAAGTTTCACAAGCCTGTACTGACCATGCCTGTGGCCATCTGCTGCAAATGGGAGAGGTTTTACCCAGACACAAAAGAGCTTCTGGAAATGTTTCCTTACGTTAAGTGATCAGCAGGCTGAGGACAGAAGTTGGAGGATGCATATGAGCACTATTTCAGATCCCAGAATCTTGAAAAGGGGATTTTCTACTTGAAATAGATGATGGTTCTTGTTCAGCATCTCTGGTACTTTAGGAGAAGAAATTGCAGAGCATGGTTTTTTAACTCTGAATTGCCTGCTCCTCCCTCTCTCATGCAAGCTGCAGAACCTGTGCCAGTTGCTCATTACTGCACAAAGGAACTCCAGCAAGCTCGCAGCAGACTGGGGACTTGTAGAACATTTTTGTGTTGGGTGTTTTTTGTTGTTGTGGGGGGGGTGGGTGTATGTGTTGGTTTTGTGTTTGGTTTTTTTCTTCCTCCCCCTCCCCCCAATATGACTCACATGAAAAATCGAAGCTTTCCTTCTTGAGTCTTTCATGTCCACAGTAGTGAGGGGACACTGGAGCAATGCCTGCCTACAGGAGTGTCCCTGCCATCTCAGTTCATAGGTTCACCAGCAGTGCTTGTTCTCTGGACATTACTCATATTCAGCAGGCTGAGAATGATGCATGGTGGGTGTTAGGTTGCAAGACCCTGTATTGACAGTATTGGGACTGACTGTATTGGGACTGTAGCATGCCAGAAATGAGAGGTAGTTTGGGAGGGAATGATGGGAAATGGGGAGTGAGACGTAGTTCACAGTGGGAAATAGTCTTTCAGTTGGAGTAGGGTAGAGTTAATGGTTGTGCTTCCCTATTTGAAGCACTCAGGTTTTATCCTTTCTCTCTCAAAAGCATATTGCCAACTACATCTGTGGGATCCAAACCATTGGGCACAGAGTAATTGTTTCAGATGTCCAGGAGAGTTTCATCTGGGTGCGCTACAAAAGGAATGAGAACCAGCTCATCATCTTTGCTGATGACACTTATCCCCGGTGGGTCACTACAGCAACTCTCCTGGATTATGACACTGTGGCTGGAGCAGACAAGTTTGGCAACATCTGCGTGGTGAGTGTGGCTCAGAGAAGTCGGGGCTTTTTGACCATGACATATTTTTCCTTAAAACATCCATGACTTGTTTTAAAAGAATGAGAATCTGTGCTTAGCTGGAGACAACGCCCTGTACCATTCACTTGTTTTTACGGGGTGGCTAGCTGTTTTCATAACAGACAGCTGCAGTTTATCCGTTCGTTAATTAAAATAAGCAAGGTAAAGCATCAGCAGGTCAAAAAACCTGCTGGTATTTCTGAAGTGTTCAATAATTTGTGTTGAAATTGCCTCAAAATTTGCTGTGAATAAGTCTCGAAATGAAGCTTGTGACTGTGAAAGAGCCCATGAGAACTTGCGTCAGGATCATCATTCTTACTTTCCCTGGCTAAACCTCATCGCTGGCATTTAGCTTTCTCTGTCACTTCCTCTCAAAAGTTGGCTTTGTCAGTGCTGACACTTTCCCACTTGGCTGGATTTCAGCAGGGGAGGAGGAAAGAATAGATGGTTTTTCTGCCAGAGCTTTGATCTCTTTCTGAAGCATGCTCGGGTGTTTTGGAGTGCAGAGTTCAGCGAGTGTCAGACACTGTGCCTGCAGGATTTGGCTGACACACACAAATCAATCCTCTTCGGTTGTCCTGCCCTCCATGCATCAAACTGTTTCCTTAGCAGGAACCACCTTCAAACTATTTTGACCGTACCTCCCACGGTGATCTGCAAGTGCCACGCCAGGCAGAGGCCAGTCGTGAGGTCTTGCCCATGTTTTTGAGTGATAGGCCGTTGGTCTTGACAACATAGTTGTTACTTAACTGTAAAGGCTTTGTTGGAGGGGCAGATGGATGATTTTGCTGAAGTGTAAAGAGATTCTTCTAGAGTCTACAAGAGCAGCCTTTCAAAGACCGCAAGGATTCTCCAGAGATAATATGCTGCTTCTCTGCAGCTTGTTGACTCTTTCTTTCTTCTTCTTTCAACACAGGTAAGATTGCCTCCCAACACCAATGATGAGGTAGATGAGGATCCCACAGGCAACAAAGCTCTCTGGGACAGGGGGCTTCTTAATGGAGCATCGCAGAAGGTAATGCTTCATGGGTTATTGTGGGAAAAGAATACGCTGCTTTTCTGTGAAGCCCTCTACAGCGTTGTCCAGGAGATGTACTGGCAGTTCTGCTCCTACATATCTACCATGCTGTGGGTGATTGGTTTTCACTGTCACTGGGAGCCAAACTCACTTTCTGAAATCACAACCGATGCCTGTTCAGTGATGTGATTGAAGCAGCACACTCATTTTCTTTTCCTGTCTTCCCCCATTACTTTGTAATGTTTGTCCAGCTCAAGAGGGTAATTCAGTGGCATGCTGAGTTTTGCCATCTGGTCACAGGTGGAAGGCACTTCCTCTTTAGAAAGGTGTTTCAGAACTAGCAGGTGGCCAGTTTTATTCTGCTTTCCTCCCTCAAGCCTTCTGATGCTTTTATATATAAAAGCTAAAGAAAAAACATGCTTCTGTGGTTGATTTTCAGGCTGAAGTGATTATGAATTACCACGTGGGAGAGACGGTGCTTTCCTTACAGAAGACCACACTGATCCCAGGAGGCTCTGAATCTCTTGTCTATACCACCTTATCAGGGGGGATAGGAATCTTGGTCCCTTTTACTTCCCATGAGGTAAGCAAGCCCCATCATTATGCTGCAGAGTTGCTGCTTTTCTGTGCACTCGTCCCCAGCCAGTATATTGATGCATCCCTTGAGGGTAACTCTGGGGCTCTTCGGTGCGTGAAAACCTGAGCTGCAGGAAAGCCTGTGGCTGTGGGAGAAGCTCCGATGCAAAGGGGAATAGAAGGACCATGTTAACTCCTTCTGCATTGGCTCTTTGAAGAGTTGAGAGCTTTTCTTGTTGCACTGCTGTTCTAAATCTGTGCTCCAGAGGAGCTCTTGGGTGATTTAGTGTCTATGAGGAGGGATCCTTTGGCATGCTTTGTGTAGCCTCTAAACTCTAAGCATCAATAGATTGGGCACTGATGCTTCAAGTCCTGAATATAGTATTCTCCTCGCCCTTTGTTGTGGCCTCCTGGAGCAGCAGATGCCAAGATGTTCTCGCCTTGAGCTGCACCTCTATGCTGCACAGCTGCCATATGCTCCAGTTCTGGGAGGCTGATCCTGGCCAAGGTGGCACAGCTTAGCTCTGCTGTGGCTGCTCCCAGCGTGGAAGTAATTGAGGGGGTAACCATGTCCAGACCTTGGCTGCCATGTGCAGGGCTGCTCTAGCAGAACTTGGTAATGGCAGTGTTTCGGACAGCACAGGAGCACCTGGCTGATGGGTGTCATCTTGCCTTGCCAGTGGCATTGACGTGTAGCAAATTGTTCTCTTACCGATTCTTAACCTCCCCAGGATCACGACTTCTTCCAGCATGTGGAAATGCACTTGAGGTCTGAGCACCCTCCTCTCTGTGGACGAGACCATCTCAGCTTCCGCTCCTACTACTTCCCGGTGAAGGTAGGTCTGAGCATTTAGGATCAGCTGGTCTTGGGGGTGCAGGGACTCGCTCTGGGACACTTTTTTGAGGCCTGGCAGAAGTAAGTCACAGTTGCTGTTCAGTGGGGGGAAGGCTGGGGCAATGTAAGCCATAGGTGGTGGTGTGACTGTTGCAGGAACTGAAGCTAGCTCTTGAATAGCACTCTGTAAGGAGAGCAGTACTTGGCACTTAAGAAACCAAAACAGACACACTGTTAACCCTTGTAGTGAGCCTTCTGAGGGTTGATCTTGAGACCCAAGCCCAGAGGTGCTGTTGCTGCGCTTCTCGAGTTGCCACAGCATCTCCTCTTTTCATCTGAAGAAGCACCATCACGTAGCTATTTGTGTGGCTAGGTCAAACTGGGTGTTGCCTGGGGGTATGTTTTTTCCGCCACCATCGAGAAAGGAAATCTCAGAAGAAACTTCTATTCCTGACTATTTCTGCTTTTGAGGAACTGTGTTCAAAGCTGTCAACTGCTAAATGCTGTGATGAGAAAGGTCCAGAGTACTGGACCGGAGTAACTATGAGGTGGCTACTACCAGAGTAATGTATGTCATAGGAGTCAGAAACTGACCCAGCAGCTGAAGCCGTCCGAGTGCAGAGGATGTTCTTGCTCTTGATGAGCTTGCTGCTGATTTGCAGTGTGCACAATCTCAAAGACGTTTCACATCTGACTGAAGATGCCCTTCAGTCATCTTTTGCAGCCTCCCCCAGACTTCCCAGCACAGTGCTTGGACCCAAGTCGGATCCATCTTGTCTTCCCTTGTGTGATTCTTCAGCTGCAGTCAGGCTTTTTGGGTTTCTCCTTCGTTAGTCAAGCTGGCCAGTAATAGTTGGTGCTAACTGCTGCTATTCACTGAGCATGGTCTTGTTTCCAGGACAGGATTAAGAAGCTCCTGGGAACAAACTGTTGCCATTTTTCCCTGTTCAGGCAGGGTTCGGTGCCTCTGTGTTGTGTTGATTCAGTGCTCTCCTTGCCCCTCCAGAATGTGATTGATGGGGACCTGTGTGAGCAGTTCAACTCCATGGAGCCTAACAAACAGAAGAATGTGGCCGAAGAGCTGGACCGGACCCCACCCGAGGTGTCCAAGAAGCTGGAAGACATCCGCACGCGCTATGCTTTCTGAGCAGCAGCTGGCAGGAGCAGAGCTTCTTGCTGGGCTCCTATGGACGCTCTTCCAAGCACAGTTGGGAGGAGGAATGTGTGCTTTTTTTTTTTTTCCCCCTTTTTAAATATTGTGTTGTTCCTCTTGGTTAATGTTTCAAAGTAATGTGACTCCAGTAAATGCAGTATCAGATATTAGGTCTCCCAACACATCCTGCCGCTTATGTGGCTCCTGACATTCTGGCTTCCAGCCAGAGAGATTGCCTCTTGGGAAGTGCCCAAGGAAGGGCACAGACTGACCCTCAGCCCCATCTCCTTGGCCCGCTTCTCCCTTTAGGATGAGGGAGCCTGAGGCTGTCTTGTGCTGGCCTTGCAGAAAGCCCTGTAGGGCAAAGCCAGCTGAGCCTTTGGAGGATCAAGTGGGTTTTCAATTTCCCAGCTTTTTGGTAAAGAAAACAGCTGTGTCATGACTCGGGATTACCTGGCTCCCTTTGGTAGTCGGTGCTGAGAAGCTCTGGGCTTCCACCAGCCTGGGGAGCAGCTAGTGGGAAGCCTGGCTGTGTGGAGGGCGTAACTGTCACACTTGTCTTGAGCGTTTTCTTCTGAATTGCAAGGGGGTTTTGGACTCGCCATTTCTGACTGTTTTCCCTGTAAATAGAGTTTTGTACAATGTTGACTCTTGGGGGTGGGGAAGAGTGAGGCCTGAGTCTGGGACTTGATTTGTTTCATAATAACTTTGGCAAGAGCCGTGTCTCCAAGCTGTGACTGTGAGCAGCACATGAAGAATAAAAGCCTGGTTTTTAACTAGCCTGACTCTGGGGCTCCTCTCCTTCACAGCAGCTGTTGCTGACCTGGCGGAAGCAGGAGGGCCAGGGGAGGAGTACAAAAATGTGCACACCCTCAACCCCATGCTGTGGCCCTGCAGGTGTTGGCCTACCAAGCCCCTCCCTGCCCCCTTCTCTGCCTGGGGCACGTCCTGCAGCCAGAGCTGCCGCTCTCCACCGCTGCTCTGCCCTGGGACACACACGAAGCAGGCTATGTGGAGAAAGGGTGGGAGGGAGCTACTGTTTCTCCAGCCCTTCCAGGGCACGGCTGTGGCTCAAGACTCCTTCCCTTGCCCTGCGAAGCAGCTGCAGCGCTGGGAGGAGCAGCTGGCTGCCAGGACGGCTGGGGGGAAGGCGTTTCTGCCAGCTGGCTGTAAAGACTTGCAGCCAGAGCTCGCCTATAAAGCAAGTGCTTCCTGGTCTTGCCTCCCATC
The DNA here is from genome assembly GCA_013400535.1 of Scopus umbretta. Classification (NCBI taxonomy): domain Eukaryota; kingdom Metazoa; phylum Chordata; class Aves; order Pelecaniformes; family Scopidae; genus Scopus; species Scopus umbretta. The sequence goes on along the minus strand of VZTL01044818.1, from coordinate 37,285 downwards.
TCAGCTCTGGTCCCTGGCTTACTCCTGTGAGTAGGCTTGTCTCTGCAGAGCTGAAGACCTCCCTTGATGTGTGGCATCCCAGGAAGGGGCCTGGCCTCCCCAGCCAGCACTGGTCCCTGCCCAGGGCTTGGAAAGGCAGGTGGCCACTGGCTCAGTGACGCACTCGCATCGAACAGCCTCCGTGTTCCTCCTGTGGCGTGTGTGCTGTGCAGGGAGAGGGTGAACACATGCCCTCCTGCCCTGTCCTTTGCACCCTCCACTTTGGCTTGTTACTATGGGACTGTGTTGGCAGGGGCTTAACCCAGGGCTGCACCCTTTGGCTCCCATGTGGCACCCAGCCACTGTTGCTTGCCCCACCCATCCTCTGCCTGGGGATGAAGGGCTTTGTGCTTTCTTCCTGCACCCTACCGAGGCCGGCCACATCTGGGGAGTGGTAAATACATGAACTGAAGTCGGTGGGGTCCAGCCTGTGGCTTGTCACGGATGTGGGGTGCCCACCCAGTGCTCCCTGTGTTCCCTCTCCCCTTGTCCTCCCCCATGGTGTTGATACCTGCTCTGGATCAGGAAGTGCTTCCAGGAGAGCTCCAGCAGAACTTGGCATTTGGCATGTCCTTAGTCCTAAAACAAGGGTGAAATTGCACCTGGGGGCGCTCAGGGTGTTGCCAAAGTGGTTCCAAGTGCAATGGTTTGCTTCCTTGGCCTGGCCTGTGTAAATAACCTGTCTGCAGTGCAAAGCAAAGCCTGGGAGGGGCCAAGCCCCAGCCCAGGAGAAGGTAGGCTGCTCTGGGAGCCGCCTGAGCCCCCAGACCCCCTCTGCCCGTGGGGTTCCAAGCTGGGGCCCCAGCAGCCTCCCTGGGGAGAGCGAGGTTTCTCCCAGCAAGGGCTCTCCCCTGCAGCTGCAGGGTGCTTGGCTCCTGCTGACATGTGGGAGCAAAGCTCCTGGGACCAGTGCCGTGCGCTGTTTGCCTTGGGCTCGCACCAGCGGTGATTTCCAGCCTGGCACAGCCAGGGAGGGCAAACCGCCTCCAGCAGTGTGCTGCGCAGATCTGCACTTTCCTTTTTCTCTTCCTCACCCCATCCCGGCTGCCAAGCTGATGACTACGTGGGCAGGGAATGCTATTAAATGGCTTCCTCTAACGCCTGCAGCAGCTGCAGGCAAAATCCCTGCAGGCACCTAGGTGAGGAGCTGGACAGACTCCTTCCCCTGCTCGGAGCGAAGGATCTTGACCCCAGCCCCGAGCCAGGAGGGAGGCGAGGGGCTGTGCCCAGTAGCTGGTCGGGGCCAGGGGGAAGCTTGGCAGGAGGGCAGCCGTGGCCCTGACTCCATGCCAGGGGAATCCCAGCGCGCTCTCCTCGCATGCAGAAGTGCATTCCTTCCCACGCGTTTCCCTGGGAGTGCTGACCTGCTCTTTGATAGCTCTTTCTCTCGCTGACCCCTTGGATGCCCGGCAGCCCCAAGCACAGAGGCAGCCAGCATTCCCAAGGGGTGTTTTGGGGCGGTGGGGGGAGGACAGTGTCCTGTCCCCCCTGTCCCCTACTGCAGATCAGCCCTGAAGCATCCTGAGAAAACCAGCGTGGGCTTGGGCCAGAGGGAGCGGGAGCTCTCCTGGCCTGGAGACAGCCAGGGATCCCCCAGTCCCTCCGAGATTGCTCTGGGCAGCACAGGTGCGTGCTGGGAAACACCGGGCGGACGCCCATTTCAAGCGCCCCGAGAAACATGCCCGTGGGTGCCCAGCCTAGTGAACACCCTGGGACGCCCGGCCAGGGGAGCCCAGCGCCCTGGGGGTGCCGGTGCTGGCAGAGCAGAGCACCCTGGGGAGCCTGCGGGGGTGCAGCGTGGTTAACTGAGCACCCCGGGGTGCGTGTGGGCACCCAGCTGGGTGGGGTGAGCACCCTGGGGCCACGCCGCAGGGCTGGCCCAGCACCCAGAGGAGCAGGGGCCATGCAGCGGCGGTTAGCTGAGCGCCCCGGGGGCGTCCAGCTGGCGCAGCCCGGCACCTGGGGAGCACCTAGCCGGGGTGGCCAAGCGCGGCAGGGAGCAGGGAGGGACCCCGCAGGGTTAGCTGGGCACCCCGGGGACACCCGGCCGGCGCAGCCGAGCGCCCGCGGCAGGGCCGGGCTGGGNCGGCCGCGCTTGCGTTAGGGCCATGGCGCGGGGACACGGCACGCGGGTCCCTTCACGTGGGGACGTGGGGCGGGGACGCGGCGTGGGGACACAGCTTGGACCCCGTGTGGGGACACGGTGTGGGGGCGCGGCACGGCCGCCTTCCCCTGGGACATGGCATGGGGACGCAGCGCGGCCCCCTTTGCGCCCCTTTGGGCCCCTGCTGTGCCGGGACATGGCGCGGCCCGTTCTGTCTGTGCCACACCGTGCGGGGACGCAACACGCCCCCCTTCGCGTGGGGACACGCTGTGGAGGGCACAGCACAGGGTCACGCTGTGGTCCCCTTCCCGTGGGGTGACAGCGTGGGGACTTGACACAGCCCCCTTCGCATGGGCGTGGGGACATGACACGTCCCCCTCTGCGTGGGCACACAGCGTGGGGTGGCCTGGCCGCTTCGCCAGCCCCATCCCCCAGCGCTCCTTGGCTGAGCTCCTGCTGAGGCCGGACAAACTCATTGCTGCGGCAACGGTGCCGGGCTGGGCCCCCCTGCAAACCCCCTGGGGACGGCGCTGGGGGGAAGCCCTGGCAGCCCTGCCCCGAGCCGGGCACAGGCACCCACGGCTCCACGGCCACCCGCAGCCCTCCGGGGCCACCCGCAGCCCACGTGGGGCCGCCCCTTCCCCACAGCCCCCAGGGCGCAGAGCGGGTGCCCTCCCTGGGGGCTGCAGTCCGGGCGCCCGCCTGCCCTGGGGCTGCAGCCGGGGCTCTCTCCCCCCAGATCCCCTCTTGCAGTGCAGGGGGGTCCCGCACCCCCCCGGAGCGCATCCCTGCCGGCACCTTGTGATGGCCCCGGGACCTGCTGCCTCCCCGCAGCCAGCTGGAGAGGAGAAGCCAGCGGGGACGGCCGGGGAGGGGGACTGACACCCATCCATGGCAGGGGGCAACCGCCCGGGGCTACCGGAGAGCAGCCCAGCGCCCGGGGCCTGCACCCGTCCCTCGTCCCCCCGTCGCGCACACCGCTGCCCAGGAGGCTCCCGGTGAGCTCCGGCCATGTAGGTGCAGCTCGGGGCTTCGCTGACAGCCACCATCACCATGCAGCCAGGCTACGCGGCCGTCCTGTGTGAGTACAGCTGGGGACAGGGTGGGGGTGGCCTCGGGGTTCACCCCAGTGGGTGTCCCCGGGGGGGCTGACGCCACTTGCTTTCGGCTGCCCAGGTGCCCTGGCTGTGCTGGGTCTGGAGGCTGCAGCGCCGGGTGAATGCGAGCTCACCCGCCTGCTCCAGGACAAGCTGCGGTACGAGATGCGCCTGCAGTATATGGTAACCCCCAGTTTTGAAGGGGCGGGGGAGACATGTGGCATTGCAGGGCCCGGGTTTGCTGCAGGGGGGACACGGGAGGGCAGCACCCATTGCCTCCACTGTGACCAGGTGCTGGGGGGTGGTTTTTTACTGGGGGCGACTTGTGCCAAAGCAGTGCCCAGAGCTGCTTCTGCTGGTGCATCTTTAGGGCTCGACCACATAAAAGGGCTTTTCCACCCGTTCCCCAGTGTCACGCCGAGGCTGGCAGGGATGTCCCTGTCACTTTGCTGCCAGCCCCTGTGCTCTTCTCTGCCTTTCCAGAAACACTACTTCCCTATCGACTACACGGTCCAGATCCAGTATGAAGAAGTGCTGAGGCCGTCCAACATCACTCGCCTGGTAAGACGGTGGCAGGGGATGTCCCCGTGACTGGGACGCTCTGGATACCCGGTGGGGGCTGCGTGGGGCTCACCTGGGGCACCCTCTCATCTGCAGCGCAACAGGACAGTGTCAGAAACGTCGCTGCGTTACCTCTGGTTCCATATTAGTTCCCAAGCGGTGCTGCGGATCCGTGAGGTGCTGCCGGAGAAGCACCCATCCTGGAAGTACACCCAGGAGCTGTGCCAGCTCTTTGATGCCCTGGGCAAGGAGTACAGCAAGTACCGGCAGGTGGGGAGACCCCGGGGCCCCGCTGGCACCCCAGCCCAGCCACATGCTCGCACACAGCTTTGCACACCCCTTGCAGGGGTGCTGGGTGCACATGCAGCATGCAAGCACCCGGTGCCTGTGCACGCAGATACGCGTGTTGTGTGCTCACATGGCAGACGCACAGGTGTGGGGGTGTACAAGCAGAACACGCACCCACATGGCACACAGATGTGCTGTGAAGACACAGCACGGGTGTGCTGGGGGCAGAGGTTGGCGCCCCGGCTGCGGGGCCGTGAGGCAGGGCTGGGGGGTCCCTCACATCTGGCATTGGTGGTTCAGTGGTAGAATTCTCGCCTGCCACGCGGGAGGCCCGGGTTCGATTCCCGGCCAATGCAG
>VZTL01044818.1:0-19283 GCA_013400535.1 Scopus umbretta | reverse complement strand
ACAAGTCAAGGCCATCCCCAGGCTCCTGCTGGGAATCATCACCCCATCACCCCATCCTCACATCCCAGTGGGTGCCATGGGGTCCTCCCCGTGCCCATATCCCAGGAGGGTGGAGGAGCACCCTCACCCCACGGCAGCCCTGGGGCAGAGCTCCTCTGCCACCCTGTCCTCATGGCATGGGACCAGGGGACCCACTGGGGTGCCACTGCATCAGGGCTGACATGGCCCCAGGATGTGGGATGCAAGCTGAGCTAAGCTAAAAGCAGGGTGGGGGGCGCAGGGAGTGGATGGACGGATGGATGGACGGACAGACAGAGGCAGCCCCAGCCCCGGGGAGACGGGGGGGGGAGGGGGAGCAGATGAGGAAGCAGAGAGGGGGCCGGGAGGGGGGGCCAGCAGTTCACTTACCAAGTAGCTCTACAGGAAGGATGTGGAGGGGAGGGAAGAGAGAAGGAGACAGAGAAAACGTGTGAAAAGAGGCCGAGGGCTGGGGCACGCGCCCCTGCCTCCCCAGCAACCCCCCCAGGGCTGTGCTGACACCTCCCCTTTCTGCGGGGAGGCAGCAGGACCCCTCCGGTGTCCGCCATTCCCGGGAGGCAGCTAGGGTGCCTCATCCGGGATGCCTGCCCCTGCCAGGGGTGCTGCAGAAGGGCTGGCGGGGGTACCCCCCTCCCCAGAAGACCCCCCTTCACCTTTGCGAGCCTTTTTCTGGAGCTTGAGGGTATCGGATGATTTTTTCTTGATCTCGTGGCGGGCTCGTTTGTATTCTGGGGACACAGAAGTGTTGTCAGAGGGGACCCCCGTGCCGACCAGTGCAGACCCCGGCATGGATCTGGCCCGTCCCACCCGTACCTTTCGCATGGTCCTTGTCGAGCTGGTTGGCAGTTTTCTTCCAGTCCTCAATCCTGTCCTGCAAAGGGTTTATCAGGCTCTCCATGAGGGCGCTGGAGCAGGGAGAGAGAGGCAGAGAGTGTGGGAGAATGTTGGAGGCGGGGTGGGGGGCGGGGGGAGCTGTGCCCTGAGCCCAGCTGACATCCAGCATCCCCTTCTTCAGAGAGGAAGGGCTGAGCCCAGCCAACTCGTGTCACTGATGCCCTGGGCCCACTTACTTGGTGAACTGCCGGAGCTTGGCTTCGATGCTGCGGTGCCGCATGCACATGCGGGTCAGCGCAGAGCCGATGTCCCTCGTGGCACCTGGCAGGGAGCGAAACGCTGCTGCTGAGGGGCGGGGGACACCCCCACACCAGGCCCAGCCCAGTTTGTATACTGGATCAGGCTGGCTCGTGGCGGGGATGACCAATGCTGGGATACCCTGGGCTTTGGGGACACTTTGTGTCAGGGGTTGCTTGCCTGTTAAACCCACTGACTAAATAAATCAACATCCACTAACGAATAAATAAAGCACTAAATATCCCTTCCCGTGACTTCAAAATGAGAACTTCCTCCTGTTTTCTCCCAGCTTGTCTCAAATCCAGCACTGGGCGGGGGGAACGTGGGGGTGAGGTACCGCTCAGCCGGCCAGGCACGGATCGAGAAACTGGCCGGCTGGAAGCAAATGGCTCTGGGACTGGCTTCACTCCCCGGCTCCGTGCCAGGCAGCTGGCTGAGTCCCTCACCTCCAGGCACGATCCTGAGCATTAAAAAAAGGGAGTCAGAACTCCCTGGGGGGCGGGAATATTGGCCAGTAATGGAAAGGAGGAGCGTCCCTTTTTGGTGAGACTGCTGTTAACTCTGAAGCCTAAGGATGACCACATGGTGGCAGTGCTGCTGGCAAATCCCAGGAAAGGCAGCAATCCAAAATGCTTGGGTGCAAGCTAGGGAGTGATATTCTGCCTTTCTCTCCCCAGAAAAGTCTCCAGAGATGCCTCCTATCCTTTGGAGGAGTTTTGGGCAACCCCTGTGTTGTGTAAACGGGGGAGCCCATGGGCCAAGGGCCTTCTCCTCCTGTGCTGGGGTATCCTCCTAATCCCGCTCCTAATGCTCTTATCTTGGCTCCTGCTGCTCCTAATCCGATTCCCCCACGTGCTCACGTGCTGCCTGCAAGGCTGCCAGCCAGCCCCCAACCAGTGCCCTACCTCAGTTTCCCCACACTGCTACTCTGCCTCCTGCCCCCCCCNCCCCCCCCTCCCCCCCCCCCCCCCCCCCCCCCCCCCCCCCCCCGAAAAAAGCAGGGATGTCCAGGGGTGTCCCCGGATGCCACCGCCCAGTGTGGCACTATAGCATGCCCCCAGCGATGCCGATTCCTGTGGTGCCGGTCACCAGCTACCCCCAGCATCTCCCACTGTGTCCCCTCCCTCTCTTTCAGTGCCTGGGCTGGAGGGGAGCTGGGGGAGCCCTAATCCCCCTGGTGCAGTGGGCTAGTGGGTTTGGAGGCAAAGCTGATCCCAGCTCAAGCTGCTGCCTCCTCCTCCTCCTCCTCCCTGCACAGCTCCAGATGGCCTGGATGCCGCCAGTCGGCAAACCAGCCTGGGACCATCTGCTTGGCAGAAACGGAGCGGTGGGAAGCGGCTCCTCGCCACCAGTGAGCACCCAGAGAGGGTCTGGGGGTCTGGCCCCCCCACCCCATAGCAGCATGGGGGCACCCCATCTGCAGCCTCAGCTCTTTATGTCACCTCCCTGGCGGATTGGTGTTTGTCCCTATAGGAGTCAAGTGTGGGCTCCTGCATCTCCCACCAGCTAATTCTCTTTTCCTGGAGCCCCCCAGAGCAGCCAGGACCCCCCAGCACCTCCCAGGTGGGTGCAGGGGACAAGGGGCACCAGGACAATGGCTCAGTCCCACATCTGGGTGCATCCAGGGGGCGGAGGTGGGTGCAGGGGACCACAGCGCAGGGTTACATCACCCCAAATCTCCCCGCAAGCAAACTAGACCCACCAGAAGATGCTGGCTAAGCACCCATGGGTGGTGAGAGGCAGCACCCACATGGGTGTCCACCCCACCTGTTCTCCAGCCTCAGCTGTACCCCACCTTTCCACCCCTGCTTCCCAGGGGATGCTCCATCTCGGGGCGGGGACAGGTTGGCCACATCTCCATGGATGGTGGAGTTTCTGCTTGAAGCCCAACCCAGCCACATGGGCAGGGGACACCCCATAGGGGACACTCACCAGCCGTCCCCCTGCCCAGCCAAGCCCAGGGGCACCCACCCCTGGGTAGGGAGAACCCTACCTCGGGTGTTGGTGGCCATGTCGGCCACTTTCTGGAAGGCATCCAGGAAGGCGACTGCGGCCAGCACTGTGGTCCTGGGGCAGAGAGAGCGAGGGGGGAGCTCAGTGGGTGCTGGGCACCCCAGGATATGCCCATGGGGAGGGGAGGTCCCCTGCTCCCCACCACCCCCCAGCCACTCACCTGAGCTGGGAGTGCAGCTTGGTGGCTTTTGAGTTGAAATCCTCCCAGATGGGGTAGGAGCTCTGCAAGGAGGGAAGGTGACAGTGAGAGCTGAAGCCCCTTGCCCGCCTGCACCCCCTCCCTGGGCAGGGCAAATCCCCCCCCTTCACACAGAGAGATGGGGCAGCTCGGTGGCCATGCCTGGCTAGGGGTGGCTTCTCTGATGGCTAATAAAGGCTGAGCATAACCCCTTTCTCCTCTTGGGCTCTTCCCCTTCCAGTCTGGCCATGCAACCCCGTAGACCGTGGGGACCTCAGGATTTTGGGTGATCTCTTCCTCAAAGGGTGAAGGCAACTTATGGGTTTGGAAATTTGAGAGGAGGAAAGGAGCTGGTGTGCAGGCAAGCTTTGAGACCCTGGCCAGCAGCAGAGCAGAGCCTTCCAGTGCCTGTGGCCTCCCCCAAAGCAGTGATGGCCAAAACCACCACCACAGAGGGCTCCAGCCCCGCAGTGGGTAGCCCCAGTCCCCAGCTCCCCCGAGCCCATGAGGACCGATGGGGCAGGAGGGGAGGTCTGAGTTCCCCCCAGCCCTGACTGAGGTGGTCATGTGGAAACATGGACAGGTCACAGGTGCTGGGGAGGTCACCTCGGTGCCATCCCAGCGAGGCCACCCTGGTGCCATCCTGACCAGGGCATCTTGATGCCATCCCAGTGAGGCCATCCCAGCAAGACCGGTCCCAGTGCCCTCACAGTGAGGCCAGCCCAGTGCTGTCCCAGTGAGGCCAGTCCCAGCAAGACAAGTCCCAGCAGTGTCCCAATGAGGCCAGTCCCAGTAAGACCATCCTGGTGCCATCCCAGCGAGGCCAGTCCCAGTAATGCCAGCTCCAGTGCCATCCCAGTAAGGCCAGTCCTGGTGCCATCCCAGCAAGGCTAATCCTGGTGCCACCATACAGCGAGGCCATCCCAGTGCTGCCATCCCAGTGAGACCAGTCACAGTATGATCCTGGTGAGGTTAATCCTGGTGCTGTCTCAATGAGGTCATCCCAGTGCCAGCCTGGCACAGCCAATCCCAGTGCCACCATCCCAGCGAAGCCATCCTGGTGCCATCCCAGCAAGGCTGGTCCCAGTGCCACCATCCCAGCAAAGCCATCCCAGCGAGGCCAGTCCTGGTGCCACTATCCTGGTGAGGCCATGCTGGTGCTGTCATCCTGGCGAGGTCAGTCGCAGTGCTGTCACCCCAGTGACACCATCCTGGTGTCATCCCGGTGCCACTATCCGATGGCAGTGCTGGGGGCTTGCAAACACCCCTGGGGCAGCCACCAGGCTGGGACATGGGCACCAGAGCTGGCTTTGCAGGATGTGGGTCGCCACACATCCCCGTGAGGCCAGCTTGGTGGCAACTCTGGGGACAGGGTTTGCACCGAGGGGGAATAGGACCAGCCCAGCGTTCTTTTTGGGGACCATGAAAGCCCCAATTTCCTTATGAGTCAGCAAAGAAGGTTTTTGAGGATGCCACTTCATGTTCCACTTGTGGCAGCACCCTCTGGCTCATGGCTGTGCGTCCCTGGGGCCTGCCATTGCCGGAGGACAGGGCCACCATCCCAGGGCCACCTTCCCCCCACCGGCCACCCTGGGTAGGGCAAGCAGAGGCTCGCCCTTAACGTGGGGGCAGGTCGTGATGCCCCCAGCCCCCCTCGATGCTGGGTGGGAGGAGGATGGGGAGGAGGACAATGGGGACAAGGACATGCCAAGGTCACCCAGGGACGCTGAGCACGCTGGAAGAGAGGCAACAGGAATGAAGCCGGCTCAGGGATGCAGCCAGCTCAGGGACTGCTACCAGTCTTCACTGCCTGAGTCTTCCCCAATGGAGGCTGAGGGGTGCTGAAAAGCCACCCGCCACCAAAATAAAGTCCCTTTGCACCTGTGTCTGGTGGAGGGGTCCCGTCCGTAGGACCCTAAGCACATTGCTGCCATTGAACGCTGTCAGCTCTTTGGGCAGGGGATTATTTTTCTCCATCCCCCAGCGCCTATGCCAGGATACCCACGTGGCTGGGAGATGGGGACAGGGATGCTGTGCCCTTAAGGGCCACCAGCACTGGGATGGGGCTGTGCAGGATATGAGCTGAGCATGGTAGGACTTTTTCCTTCTTTTTTGTTATTTTTTTTTTCTCATCTTTCCCACCTACAAATGGCATGAAAAATGAATGCAGCCCAGTTTCCTCAGGCACACTGGCACGCGATGCCATGGTGAGGGGCTCCTGGCCCAACCACATCCCAATGGGGCTGGCCACGCTGCTGCATGGCCGCGCTGGCACCAGCCAGGGGGGTGACAGCTCCGGGCTGACTCGTCCCCTCTGCAGCCTCAGCAGGGGAATGGTGAAACTGAGGCACAGGCTGACCCCGGCTCTACCCTGGGGACGTGGGGCTCAGCCGGGCTTCCAGGAGGCAGTGGCTGGGGTGAAGGCTTTTAGGATCACCCTGGCACCCTTCCCCACCAGCCCTGGATACTACTGCTGTGGATCTGGCACCTGGGGAGAGCCGGGATTTTCTTCCTCAAGGGCTTTTCTCCCAGCCCTGAGCTGGAGTCTGGCCCTGTGGAGCCACCACCACCCCTCGAAGGGGTTAATCTCCTTCTCGGCAAGGCTTTTATTTTTTTTTTATCCCCCCCCTCCCCTGCTTTGGCAATGACAGCATTGTCTGGACTGGGCTGCAGCAAGGAGAGGAAGAGGAGGAGGAGGAGGAGGAGGAGGAAGAGAGCTTTTGCCTCCCAAAAATGACTGGGGCTAAATCCCAGCACCCGGGGTGGCCGCGGGAATTTCAGCTCCCTGGTATGAAGAGACCTGGCTGGTCTCCTTCCTCCCCACTCAGCCCCCAGGCAAAAATGCCCCCCAGCAATTTTTATTTATTTTTTTGAAATGAAAACAAACAAAAAAGGTTGTTTTTTTTAAACACAGCCCCATCCTGCTCCCAGGGAGGGTGGAGGCGATGTCCCCTCCCCGGGTTGGGAAATGGGATCGAGGAGCTGGGGGACCTTTTTGTTCCATTGGTGCAAACCCAAGCGGGTCCGGCAGAAATCCAAGCTGGGGAGCAGAGGGAGCAGGGGACATGCGGTGCCCCAAACAGGCGGTGGTACCCCACGCGGGGCCAGTGGTACCCGACGTGGAGCAGCGATGCCCGGTCAGTGATACCTGGCGAGGGGCGCCGGTACCCGACATGGGGCTCCAATACCGGGTGACAGATATGGGGCTGATACGGGGCTGCGATACCCAGCATGGGGTCTGATGCCCAGTGCAGGGCCCCGATGCCCAATATGGGGTTGATGTGGGGCTCCGGCACCCAGTGTCGAGCTCCGATGCCCAATGCGGGGCTCCGACACCCGATGTGGGGCTGATGTGGGGCTCCGACACCGGGCCGCGATACCCAGCTCGGGGCTGCCCAGCAGAGCCCGGGTCCCCGCCGCGGCGCCGCTGCGGGAGCCCCGGTCCCCGCCGCGGGTCCCGATGCCGGCCGGTCCGTGCCTGCAGCACCGGCAGCGGCGGAGCGGAGGCTGCCCGGTGGGGGGTGCGGGGGGAGCGCTTGTCACGGCAGCGGAACCGGGTGGGGGGGGTCCCTACCTTCATGTCGTTGATGATGGCTTGGAAGAGNATGCCGAGGCTGGGGGGCAGTGCTCGGGGGGGCAGCGGCGGGCACCCGGAGGAGGCGCTGGGGCGCCGGGGCCGGCGGCTGGCCCGGTGTGGTGCTCGGGGATGCTCCGGGAGCGGCTGGGGGGGCGCGTCGGGGAGCAGCTCCTGGAGCCCCAGGGCCGCAGTGGAGGGAGCCCCGAGGGATGCCTGGGGATGCTGGGGCTGGGGTGTAGCCCTGCTGGTGGGGGCAGCACTGGGGCTTGCTCACGGGGCAGCGGAGGAGCCCCACTGGATGCTCTTGGGGTGTTGGGCGAGGAGCCCCGTTGGGCGCTCAGGGATGCTGGGCCTGGGCTCAGCCGCAGGGCTGCTGTGGGTTGCTCAAGGAGCAGGCCCCAGCTCACTGGAGGTGCTGGGGGGATGCTGCCTCCAGCCCAGGGCTCTGTTTAGCCTCTCTCCAAGGGCTGTTTGACCCCCACTGCTTTCCTCACCTGGCAAAAGTGCACACCTAGGTGTGCTGCGGACAACCACCTCGGTGCAGGTTTAAGTTTAATGCCCTCTGGGGTGATTATACGGCAGCTCTGAGACGTCTTACGGCACTCAATTACTGGAGAGCTGTGGGAAACACATGACCTGCCAGCAGACGAGCCCTTCCCCGTAGCCATCCCGAGGCCCCATCCCCAGCATCCCAGGATCTGGGGGGCCAGGCTGAGCCCCGATGCACTGAGCTGCACTAAGTGGTGAAAAGATGCTCAGCTGGGGTGAGGGCCTGAGCCACCACCTATTCCCCCTCCTGCCAGAAAAGCAGCCTGGAACCCCCGCCGGCACTGGCCCGGCAGCACCATTCTGCTCTGGCCGGCGCTGGTCAAGAGCCACCCATAAGGAAACGATTATGGCTTGGCGCTCCGGCAGCTGGCTGGAATTTCTCCCCGTAAACCCCATCCCTCGGCATGGAAAGAGGCCGCTCAGTGGCAGTGAGCCCAACAGGAGTGATGGGCAGAGCCCTAGGACCGGAGGCAGCCCTGGCCCTCGCCAGCCGTGTCCTCTCACAGGTTGGGGACAGGCAACAGGGACCCCCTCCCAGCAGCCCAAGCGGTTGGCGGGCTGGGGAAGTCACCACTCACCCATCCTAAAGGGCTGGCTGTTAAAATTAACCCGCCGTGACCGGGTTTGGAAAGCTCTTTCCCGGGAATGACAGGAATGTCTTTATCCTGGCCAAAGCAGTGCCGGTGTGGGGCTGTTCGGGGAACCCACTGCCAGAGCTCAGCTCTGCTGTAAACAGGCCAGGAGCCATAAAAGCTCCACAAATTCCTCCAACCCCCCCTTCCCCGGGATCAGGTAAGGGCCTGAAATGCACCGGGGATGCAACAGCAACCCCCTGAACCACAGCAGCCCAGCATGTGCCGGCGGTGACGGTCCCTTGGCACCGTGGGATGGGGCAAAGGCAGTGCTGGCAGCTGCTCTGGGCCAGGAAAATGCCTGTCACCGTGCTGTGGTTTCATGACCGCGGCCTGAAGGAATTTCGGCAGTGGGTTTTTTCCTGTTGGGAAGAGGAGCAGGCGTAGAAGCCCTGCCTGCTGGCGAGCCAACATGGCAGGACTGGGCCAGCCCACGGCTTGGAGTCGACCAAGATGCTCCATGCCATCCCCAGCCCTTGCTGGCTTTTTGGCTTTCCTTGGAGCTGGACCCACGAGGATGGGGAACCCAGCTACCAGGAACGGCCTGCTCTGCATTGCTTGTTTATTTTATCATGGGGAGCTTAATGTAGGACAAAGAATCAAGTCCAGCATTGGGTGTGATGGGGGTCTCCGCTGCCCCCTGCGCTCCCGGTGCTGGCTGAGAGCTAAGGCTGCGCTGCTGTCAGTGCCAAGAGCTGGGGGCTTGGGGAGGGTGTGTGGATGCAGGGAGGGGACTGAGTGCCACGCATGGGAGTGTGAGTCCCCGAGTGAGATGCTGCCGGCAGTCTCCGGCACAGCCTTGGAGCCAGAGGGTGGAAGCCAGGGTGGCGAGAGGCGGCCAGCAGCCCTGCATGCTTGCTTTCCAGGGCGGGAGGCCAGAGGTTGCTCCCGTCTTCCCTTCCCCTCTGGTCTCGCTGGCAGGAGGCTGGGCACTCAGCTGACAGTCACAGGGAAGGCATTAGCAAAGCAAAGGGGAGTTTCCTCACCCTATTGCAAGAGAAGATGAGGTGCTTTCCCCTGGCTCTCTCCTCCTGCAACCCTTCCCCACGTCCCCGCATTGCCCAGGGGAGAAGCTGAGCACAGCCTGGGGTCCCCCACCATCCACGCACAGAGCAGGGAGGAAATCCAGCCCCAGTCAGAGTGCTTGCCTATCTCCCGCTGCCATTAAACCCACCGCATCCTCTGGTGGCCAGCAACTGGTATCCCTATCCCCTGGTCCCTGCCCCAGCAACCGTGCACACCCGTGGCTGCTGCGGGATGCTCAGAGGACCACCCGCCGGTCCAGCTGGTCTGCCCGCCCAGCTCGCTGGTGCCGTGCTTCCAGGTGCTTGTTTTGGACCTTCTCAAAGTGCTGCAGCAGTTCCGTGTAGTCGATGTTGGAGGCTGTTGTCCTCTTGAAGCTGGCGCTTGGTTTGGTGTTATCCCTGCAGGGAGGGAGCAGGGAGTGAGGGCTGGAAGGGGCAGGAGATGCCCATACCCCAGGCATCCATCACAGGCAGCAACAAAGGCTTGTCCTGAAGAAGGTGAACCCAGCACACCCTAGTGAACCTGGTGTCCCATTAAACACCCCCAGAGCCCTGTTTCCCTCCCACAAAGGCATGAGACAGAGCCCAAGAAGTCCTGGGATAGGAGAGAGGGGACAAGGGACATCTGCCTCAGCACCTTGGTCTCACAGGGGAGGTTTAACCCCTCCAACATGGATGCTTCCCCCTGTCCCAACCCATTCCAGCCAAAAGCAGCAAGACTGGCCAGAAAGGATGCTGGCGCCATGTGCCTCAGTTTCCCTGCCTGGTTTTGGGAGCAAGCAAAAAATGTCTGTGTGCTGTGGCATGGAGGAGGACTGGTGGCAGCGGTGAGAGCCCCAGGGGATGAGCACCCGTGGTTGGAGTCCTAGAGAGCCCACAAATGTAAGCCATGGATGCCCATACCTCAGAGCTGTCCCCACGCAAAGAAGCGGGGGACTGGCCATGGGAATCCTGTTGGGGAACACGGGGGAGCCCACAGGAGGATGGCAGGCAGCTCCCGAGGTCCTGGCATCCCCCCGGGGAGGGGGCAGCTGGGGCTGGCCTGTTATGAAAGCCGGCTTCGGTGTTTGAAGGAATGTAGGTCAGAGTTAATCAGATGCTCACGCCGTCTGACAGCTCCGGTTGCTCGAAAAAACCCTGCTGCCGGGGCCAAGGAGGGGGAAAAAAGGGGGGGAAGGAAGCACATGCAGCCCCCCATCCGACCCCCCCAATTAAAATCAGGGCCAGTTTGTGGGTATGAGCTCAGTGCCGGAGGTCACGAGGGATAAAAGCCAGCCCAGGGGAGCTGTTAAAAGCCAAGGAGTGGTGGCAGTGGGGGGTTAATTCAGAAACCTACCCATCTTGGGAGCTCTTCTTTTTGTTCCCAGGGCTTTGCAAAACAGACCCAGCTTTAACATGGACCCTCCCTGCTCATTAGCTGACGGTTGGAGAGCAAATCCCACCACCAGTGTCTGACAAGCCAGCGGGCAGCATCCCTGGGCAGGGAGCACGAGGATTTTGGCGGTCCCCAGGGAGATGCCACCCTTGCACTTCGCTGCTCATGGCTCCCCAAAGGCCAGGAGTGGGGATGGAGAAGCAAGCCCCTGCCATGGGTGCTGGGATCCTTTTGGGTGCCGGGAAGGCTGTCCGGGCTGGAGCGGGGGGACACGCTTTGGGAGCACCCGTGGCTGCCAGCGTCTCTCTCTGTAAACCTTCCCGGCTCTGCTTGTTTCCATGGCGACCCCACAAGTGAAATTTTCCATCCCGGATGCCAAATGCCTGTGGATGAGGCACAGCCCTCCCAGGGTTACCAAATATAGACACAACCCCCCCCCCCAGCCAACATTCCCGGCCACGGGGCAAGGAGCAGCCGCGGTCGCAAAGGAGCTGGGGGGTGAAAGAAGAGCATGGGGCTGAGCCTGGGATTGTGGGGATGCTTGGCTGCAGGGGGATGGCTGGTCCGGCCCGATGCTGATGCTGGGGGTCTGACCCCATGGCACTTACGCAGTCTGCATGAGCTCTGGGTTGGGCACGCACTGGAGGCGGTGGGAGAGGAGCTGGAAGGCGCTGCTCTGGGGCAGCAGCATCAGCAAGCCATAGAGAGCCTTGATCAGGTAGGGGTTGTTCTTCACATCCAGCAGCTGCAGGCGGAGATCTGGAAGAGGAGAGGAAGAAGATGGGGAGGCGAGTAGAATGCATTTTGCCTCCAGCCCCAGTAGCAGGTTCCTCCCAACCCATGTGATGGCCCTAGGGAGGCTGTAAGACTCTGCCAGGCGACCAGAGGGGCACCTGCATGGTACCTGCAGTCTCTCCCCTGGCATTAACTCATCCATCTTTGTGTCCCACACTTGCCAGAAGCCCCTCTCCTCACCACAGCCCCCAGCTGCCAGCTAGGGAAAGGGGCAGAAGGCTCCCCAGTCTCCCATCCCTGCTGCCACTCATCCCTGAGCCTGTCCATGCTGTCTGCCTGAGGACACATGTGCAACATGAGATTGCTCCTCAGCTTCTGCAGAATTAGCAGAAATACCCACCTGGGGCACCACACATCAGGAGGGCTGGGTGACACCTTCCTGAGGACTCTGGAGCAGAGGGGATCCTTTCCGCTTGGCCCTGAGTGTTATGTGTGCTGGGCCATGGCATTGCTCAGCAGAGGGGAAACCACCTTCCTCCTCCATCCCTCATGGTGCTCAGGGGTAGAAGGGACTTCTGAAGCCCTACAGACAACTGAGGTCACACCTGGGGCAGCCCAGGACATGGGGTAAGCATCTCACCTCCTGGTTGCTACTAGCACCTCTGATGTCTCCCTGTGAAGGGACCCAGGCCCAGGGATGCTGGTCTATGGGGGACACATCTGTCCCTCACCCCAAGACTTGGAGACTAAGGTGAGCGGGATGGGGAACCCTCAAGGAATTGTTCCACCTTGCATGGTGGGAAGGCAAGTCATTCCCAGAATGAAACACTATGGGAGGAAGCATGACCAAGGGACAGCCCACATCTCCATTGCCTGGCTGCTCTAACCCTCTTCCCTCAAATATTACCCCAAGTAGCCCTGGACATATACAGTCCCCTCCCAAAGTCCTTTCTGGGACATTTCCCAATGTCCCCAATGACCAGTTCTACCTCCAGGGAGAAGGAGCCCAGTGGCAGCTGAACACCATCACAAGAACCTCCACTGTGTCCACAGGTCACCCTGCCATGCCCTCCCCTCCCCATCCCAGCTCCCACTGTCATGTGCCCAAGCCCCTGACCAGGCCCTGGCTGTGTTACCAAATGGGGGGGACACATTCCTGGGGCTGGGGGGCCAGATCTGGAAAGAGAAGCAGCTCTGTTATTTTAGGGCTTATTCTCCTTTTCCAGAAAAAAAACCCACATTTTTTCTTGCTCAGGGCCCCAGCAGCGCCTGCAATGCCACCCACATCTCCAAGGGTGGCACATGTGGCTCCCCGCAGCGGACACCCAACCCGCGCCCCACCCTTGGAGAAGCTCAGTGCGGTCCAGGCCCTCCCTGCTTCCCCCATCATTTTGTTTGGTGCCAGCTCCGCTCGCTCCCTTAACCTATATCTGGGGGGTGAGCGGTCCCCCCCCGCCCGGTGCTACCAGTGCGCCCATCCCCGGCAGGCAGCTCCAGTGCTGGGCAAACCTCCTGGCAAGAAGTCTCATAACTTCTGCTCTATTTATTCATGCAGTGGCTGCCACTTGCAATGGAGGAGCAGGGAGGGGGATGTGCCTGGGGTGGAGAAGCACCATGCACCGCCCCTTCCACACGCAGGGTTTCCTGCTTACATGTGAATATGGGGCACTCGATGAGCTGCACCAGCTTGTCCACCTCAGTGAGGAAATCCACGGTGACCTCCAGATCTCCACTGGATGTGGCCGTTAAGGACATTACATTGGAAAACGGTGGCCCGGCAGCAGCAGATGGCTCGCCCGGGTGATGCCTAGCGTGGACCATGTCTCTGCCAAACCCTCCCTGCACCCGCAGCTCCCGCGGGAAGCGAGCAGGCAGGGAACGAGCAGGGCATGCATGCAGGCAGGGCTGAAAGGTCTGCAGGGTGGCCAAGGGACAATGGAAGGAAACAGGATGAGCAGGCAGGGATGGGGGAAAAGGCAGGCTGCCCAAAAAGCCGGCAGTTTGCCTAGCCAGAGAGCAGGCAGGAAGATGGGGCAAGGGAGGACGCTTGCTTTTACCCGCCCTGGCCTGCAGGGACAGCAAGAAGGTGATGCCAAGTGCTCCCGTGCTCCAGGAGAAACGCCAGTGCACACCGGGAAGAGAACCCAAGCGCATTATTAAGCTTCTTCGTATGGAAAGCTACTCAGGGAGGTTCAGGGTTTGCCAGCACATGAAAATAATCATTCTGCTCCCAGCAGACGGTGAGCTCACTGGGAACTGCACCGTGCCGGGCACTGCCTGTTCCTCATCAGGCAAGGAGGCCAAAGCCTTCGTCTTCCTGGGAGGAAGAGAATGCTGAGCAGCCTCCCCTCCCAGGCAGGGAAAGGTCAGGGCTCAGCCAGCACACGCTATCCTCTTTTTACACCACAAAAAACAAGGACGACACAAGGGGAAGGGCGCTGGCGTGCGCCCAGCACAGGCTGCCCTGCCCTCTCATTGCGGGGGTGCCGCCCCGGTAATGAGGGGTTTCAGGCAGGAGGCTGGGCTGGCCCACAGGGTGACCTTGGTGGCCACAGATGGACCAGGCCAGGCACCGGCCTCACAGAAAACTCCCAAAGGATACAATTTCTGGATGAGGTCATAGGCATGCTTGTAGTTCTGGGTAAGGAAGCAGAGGGACACAGTTGTCACAGGATTGTGACACCAGGACCGGTACAGGCAGCAGAAGAGGTTACGGCTTTCCTAGGGAAAGAGGGAGCCATTGGCGTCAAGTCACCAGTGCGAGCACGGACATGGCACGGAGAGCCCCAAGTCCCCGACAGCAACCCACCAGGCTGGCAAGTGCCACTGAGACACGAAGGGACGTTTCTGGACCCACCAAGTCCACCTGGCACTGGCATGAGCCCACCAGCCTCAGGAGATGGAAACCAGGCGTGTTTTGAGGTGGCCCTCAGGGGTGCTGCATCCACTGCAGGATGAGGGGCTGGAGGACAGTGGCTGTACCACCCAAGGGGACACCACTGCATCACTGGCCTTCGGCATGAGGAGGAGGAGAAGACAGGAGATGTCACTGGTGTTGGTGGCAGCTGCTTGGCAAACCCTGTGGGTGCGTTCTCGGCAGGGACAGCTGAGGGACCGGGGAGCTCTGCTCCTGCTGCCACCTGTCCTCTGGCCCGTGTTGGGGTGGAGGGAGGGAGGTGACAGCTGCTTGAGGGCTCAGGGAGCCCGTTCCCATCCCAGGGGAGAAAAGCAAGAGTTGGACATGTCCTCCAAGCCTCCCTCAATTCCTGCAGAGAGGAGGAATGAAAAGGCCAAACCCAGGTGCTCGAGCTCCAGCCCTGGGACCTGCCAGGTGGGGACTGAGCAGCAAGACACATCCCCAGGTAGCTGCCAGGTCCCTGCCACCCTGATTACGTCCCCTCCAGCAGCTGAGCCTGCTCCCACTCTCCATACCGGGGTCTTCAGGTCCTTCAGTTGGTTCCTCAGCTGGAAGAGCTCGGAGGATGTCAGCAGGATGGTGTTCAGGGTGTGGACCATGGTAGAGGCAAACTTGAGGTCCTCTTCCCGAAGCAGTATGTCTGCCATGGAGTGGAAGATGTTTTCTGCATTCAGAAGTAGACAAAGCTGCCTGTGTATCACAGAGAAGAGAAACCAGGGGGGAAGGAAGGTTAATGAGCACAGCTGAGACCCTGACCTGAGCCCACATGCCACCCCCTTCCTGAAGAGAGGACCAGGGTTGACAGATATGGGCGCACCAGAAGCTGGGTGAGTCTGGTGGCACCAAAGCGGAGCTGATGTAGGGTAATGCAGGCTCTGCGTTTGGAGGGTGCAGCTATTCACACCAGAGCAAGGTCAAAAAAAACAGCTGGGCTAAGACATATCCACGGTTGTGCTGCCCTGGGACCTTGCCGGCACCCACCACTGGGGATTGTTGCCATCTCAAGCCTCCCAGTGACCTCCCTCAAGAGGTTTCAGCATCACTTTCCACCCTGACAACTGCAGGGAGCGTGCAGTAGCAGGGTTACAGATGGTGTGTGATGGCCCAGTCAGACCAGTATCCCCATGACACCAGGGAACTGGCAGGGAGCGAGCACAGCCACTGGGACAAACTGTTCCCTCCTGGCGCTGTGCAACCTGGAAGGCCTGGAGACAGAGACTGCCTTTCTCTCTACAGTCCCCCTTTCCTCCAGTAACCTGCCCTGTTGCTCTTTGAACTTCACGCTTCAGCTCCCATGAGATCCGGTGCCGAGGGGCTCTAGAGCTCCAGTTGGTGAAGCTGGAAGATGCCTCTGCTCTGCTGGACACCCAGCTGGCAGCGCTCTCCGCAAAACATGGCATAGCTGGTGCCACAGCCCAGGCCAATCTGCCTGGCTGGGCCTGGTAGGTCACAGCAGGAATGTCCTAATAACAAACCTTGAGGCATTCCCAGTTTTCAACATTTCAGACTAGAAACCAAAAACCAGATTTTTTTTTCTTCCACATTTGTTTGGATTTGGGGATTTCCTGTTTTTCTCCAGGGTCCTGCCTTCTTGGGGGAGCCCAACTAGCTACCCAGCATCCCCAGCTTCTCCTGAAACTGGGATGCTCCGTAGATCCCCACATCTCCCCCATGGGCTGACGGGGGGGAACCTTGGCATGAGGGTAGATGCTGGCATACCCCAGAGCATCTCTGCTTTCCTACCAAGCACTGTTCCCCACCAGATAATCTCAGCTGGCACCCAAATGCCCCCCTGGAAGCATCTCAGAAGGGTTTAGGAGGCAAAATAAGGAGCACCTGCTTCAGTGGCTGGGTGGGAGGCATTTGCTAGCTGCTTGGTGGGTCTTGCTTTGGCCAGGAGGCAGGAGGCACACCTGAACCCCCTGGGGTCACATTTTCATCTCCTGGGGTCAGGAAGAGGAAGAAGACCAGTTTCCAGCTCCCGTCCCCCATGGTGGAAGACTATATGGCTACAGGAAGTCACCAAAGACCATACTCTAAAGCCCGTTATTTTTTTAGGGACGCAGGAGGTGATGGGGAATGAAGAAATGGATTTTCCCTCTCAGCACGTGGAGGAAGAACCCCTCCATCTTCCTCCCAGTTCTGCCAAGCAACCCATTCCCTCCTTGCCCAACCCCGGCTCCTGTCCATCAGCAGCTCCCGGATCCTGCGTGGCTGCCACCGGACAATGAGATGCTCTGTGCGGGCCTTTACATAACACAACCCAGCAATTGCCCTGGACCCCATTAAAATGGAACGGGCCATGATAAATAAGCTCATTTATCCCCGTTATTCTTACGTAACTGGCTGCATTCATGGGGATGAAAACGCTTCCCTGATTTCTCGCTGCTTGGACGCAGGCTGGCAGGAGGGAAAGCGATGGGAAAGTGAAGCATTGAGGGAGGGAAGGGGAAGGCAGAGGCTTTTAGTCCAGCCTGATGGAGCCAAAAGCAAATCAATAGCTCAGCATTGCAGGCAGGATCCGGTCATCACCAGATGCAGCAAAGCAAGCCCAGCCTGGTCCAAGTCCAGCCCAGGAGCAAGCTAGCTCCAATCCTACCCTTCTCCAGTAAGAGGGGATAACTGGATGCCCCATCCTTGCCAAGCTTCCTCCAGCAGTCATGCCGGAGAGGGCACCGGGCACTCGGACTGTGAATCAGGATGATTTACTGTGCCCAAAGAGGGGACAGGTCCTCCAGAGAGAAACGCCAGGATAGTTTTACCCCCAATTGCAAAGTGCCCGGTGTGCTGGCACAGCTGGGGTCCAGCTCTTCGCCACTGCTGCCAGCTGCTCAGGGCTGGCGAGGAGCTGGTGTTTTACACCTTCCAGGCAGAAAGGCTGCAAAAAGAGCTCAAACAAGCTCAGCCAAACCAAGAATGGTGCCGACGAGTGTGGAGGGCAATTCAGTGACTTCCGGAGCTGCCCTTGTCTGTCCATTTCAAGGATGCCGGTTGGGTCCCCCCTCCGACACTCCTCCATAGAAAAGGAGGGCTCTTGCTTTCCATAAATAGGAGCTCTGACATTTGGCTGGCTAATGCTGTGCTCCCAGTGAGCGGGGCGCTGAACGAGAGCTGCTCTCTAATTTCAGGCCTGGTTTTAATTAGCAGGAAAGGGCTGGGTTTGTTCCCCCTCCTTTCAGTGGCACTGGGAAACTGGAAACCATCAGGGTGTTAAAGGAGCAGTCATGCAGAGTCCAGCCCTCTGAGCAGAAGCTTAGAAGTGTCACCCCCCAGGGATACTGCCCCACCTGGGTGCCATACCCTCCAGCTGCCCCCAGGCAGGGCTCTCTGGGAACCAGCAGCAGAATGAGTTTGCCAGTGCTCAGCAGCCTACGCCAATGCAGCCCAAGACCCCAAACTTCCCCCTGAAGCTCCTTGGTTGGCAGATCCCAAAAGTGGACCCCAAAGGAGGGGACAACTGGCTGACCATGCAGCTGCCAGCGTCCGTGACAGCAGCCAGCAGCTGAGCCCAACTGCCAGTGCCTGGCGGCTGCTGGTGGGATGTGAGGAGTTCCCCAGAGCCGATCCCCTGGGAGTCTTCAATGGCATGAGGGGAACGCGAGGCTGGCTGGGAGGAGGCAGGGGATGGGGCTGTGCAGGGGACAGGTGGCTCCAAACTAACCAGGCAGCAGCTGAGATGCCAGAGCGGCGACTGTGGAAGGGGACGGGGCAGAGGGCACAGTGAGTGGGAGCCACACCCCAAATATGTACACCCCAGACATACACATCCCATGAATATGTATATATACACCCCAGATATATAATAAATGTGTATATATATATACCCCATAAATATATAGATACACCCTAGATATATACACACCATAAATATATATATATACAGCACAGCTGTGAGACTTAAAACCCGAGTTACTAATGGGGCTGGCTGCAGCTCACCTTTCCATCCACCTGCCCATGCTCTGATGTGACGATGGAAAGAGCTGGCTAATCCCCCCTGAAGAATCATCCCAGCAAGATGCCTCTCCCCTGGGCTCTCCCTGCATCCCTGTGGGTGACATGTGCATCCCCCTGCCCATTCCCTTGCCCACAGGGACCCAGTGAGTCCCCAGGGACTTCCTGGCGCAGGAGAAGAGGCATCCCTTGGGAGCCAGCAGCCGCAGAGCATCACAGCACCGCATCACTGAGATGTTAGGCAGCCGTCGGCACAGGCACATGGCGGCGATAATGAAGTGCAGTATTTAGGCCATTAAAATTTAACTCCTTAAATTAAAAGCGTTATTCAAGCCTTTCTAACCAGAGCCAAGGAACGTGGCTGCGGGCAGATGGGAGGCAGTGCCTGCCTGCAGCATGGCGATGGGGGACACCCCCCTGCCCATTGCCTTAGATGGGGCTGAGCTACAGTGGGACTCCCAAGAGACCCAGCGGGCCACCGCCAGCCCCTGCCATGGGGACAGGACCCTGCCCTTCCCCTAGCCTGAAGAACCCCTTGGCGTGCTGACGCTGACCAAGGGAAGAGCCAAGGAGGTCACCACCAGCTTTGTATCACCATGCCACCTTGGAGTCCGCCCTGTGTCCCCAGGCTGCACCCCATGAAGCACCATGGCACCCCCTGACACAATGGCCACTGAGTTGCCAGTGCAGCAACATCAATCGCAAGGAATTCCCATCACGCTGACCGGTGGGGTGGAATGGGGTGGCCTCATACTGGGACAAGTGGAAAGCCCCAGGGCAGGGAGCTGCTGTGGAGCCGCACGCCAGAGCCCAGGGGATGTCAGAGCCATAGGGTGGCTTCAGAGCCACATCTCCAATTAAGGGCAAGGCTGGGCGTCCCTCCCAGCCCTCTTGCTTTGACAGCAAGATGCCTGGAAACCCAGCTAATCTAAACATCATCGTTTCAGGGAGCTGTCAGAGCTCCCATCCCGCCTGCTCACCCCTTTAACTGCTTCAGCCCTGTCCCCTGCCCAGAGCCACCACGCAGGAATGGGGTATCAAAGGGTTGGGGCAGCCCGATGCTTGCTCAAAGGGGGGTCAAAGTTTGCTTTTCCATAAAATTAAAAGATGAAATCCAGCCCCCCTGCAGATGCAGGGAGCCCAGGGTTTGGGTGGGGGGGT
>VZTL01044817.1:39997-53789 GCA_013400535.1 Scopus umbretta | reverse complement strand
TGATTTATTTTTTAAAGAAACACTGGCACCCCCAAAAATGCCCATTATTTGTATTTGGCTGAGTTGCAGCCAGTGCAGTTACCGGTTTCCGTTCCTCACTCTTTTACCTGTGGTTGTGTATTGGGAAGTGGGTTATTTTTACACAGCTACATAATGGCAGAGTTTGTTGCTATACAGCAAACCATTGCAACCTGGGACATGGGAGTAGAAATGGGACAAAGTCATGTTCGCCTGTTTCAAAAAGCAAAACTTTAGCACAAAGAGCGACGTCCAGCAGTGGCTAGTGGTTCAAAGCTATACATACCCAAGGAGCTCTGAGTCTGTTCATCCAGTTTGGCCAGAGACCTCAAGCAGCAGGTATTCCTGCTCCAAGGTCAGAGTTTGAGCTTCTTGCAAATTTTGATTTTTAGTGGGATTTTAAGGGTCTTGGTGCAGCACCCTGCTCTGGTTGCCAAGCTGAGGGAGGTAGCAGGGCAGGGAACTGGGTTCTGGCTCATCGGCAAAGTGGTCTTGAGCATGTGATGGTGGCAAGAGGCTTCCAGATATGTTGGAAATGGGTGAGCAGATTTTACTCTCCTCAGCTGTAGTAGGAGATATCTCCTGCTCTTCTTCCTGTTCTGCCCTTACCAGGTGGAGGGATGAAGGGAGAAGTGGCTGGGTGGTGAAACAGCTGCAGGAGGTGAGAAGGTGGCACTGGGGTAGCGGAGACAAATCAGGGCTCAAATGGGGACGAACTGCCAGGGAAGAAGAGGTGTAGGAGGAGGTGAGGACGTACAAAACTGAGAAGGGGCAGAAGTGTTTCAGCTGGTGGGGGCAGAGAGAGTCATTAAGTTGGTTGTAGAAAGGACAGTTGCATTGGTGGGAGGATTGGATGGGGCAGAGCTGATTCTGAAGGATGGCAGATATGGACAGTGGCAAACAAATGGACCAGGTGCAGAAGGAAAGGAACCAGAGGAAAGACAACAGGAGATGGGGAGACAAAAGGTAGGGGAGGTTGAAGTGTGTGAAGCAGGGAACGATTTAGATATGGGAAGAAGGAAAGCAAGGAATTGATAGGAAAAAATGGAAAGAAGAAAGATGAAACTGTAGCTACATTTCACAATGTTTCTCGGTTTCTCAGTGGCTCCAGGAGGATTATGGTGTGTCTCATCCTACATCTAGCACTGGCCCTGCTTTTGAGCTAGCAGACCCACTGGGGACAAATGACAGCCTGCCAGTTGGATGCATCTCTGCCCAGTGCAACAACTTCCAGGGTGTTTGTTCAGGCACCAGTAACTTGATCTCCACCAATGTCCTATACTGCAGTCTCATCAGTCTCCCTGTCAGGTTTATGCTTATGCAGTATACAACAGTCCCCAAAATATCAACAACTCCGTTTCAAGCATGCAGTGGCAGAAACATAGATCTAGCCAAGAGACAAGTGGGGTGTTTGATTTACTAAAAAGGCCTAACAACTCTTAGTGTTACAGAGAGAGGTAGAGATGGCTGTCTGGTTTATTTTATTTCACCTGTTAGCTTTCTCCAACATTGATATGCTGCAAATTTTTTTTCCATTTTTCCCTCATAGACTGGGGAGTAGGGAGATGTTGTTTCCTTTTCCTCAAAAACACATTTTCATATTGAGCTTCAAGGGCTGTATTTTAAATTAAAGAGGAACACCAGTACAGTTTTCATTAATGAAATATCAGTGTGCATGGTATATTGGTTGCTACTGGCAAGGAGAGAAATGACTAAGCAGGAGATACGCTTTTATTTTTTATATACTTATTCTAAAATTGACCTGACAGTTTCTAGCTATTCCTTGGTGACGGATTTCAAACTATTCAAACAGATAATTTTCAGCTCTTGCATTTCTCTTTGGAACTTTATGCCAAAATTCTTCCACAATATTTAGCATGTCAAAGGCTGTCTAACAGCTCCGAGCCTTGCTTGTAAAACATGTGCACACAAAAATGTAACAAGATTGTGTTTTGGCAATAAGCTTAAATCTCAAAGAAATGTTCCAGTACCCTGATTAATTAAAGACAACCCAAGTGTTACCTCCAGCCTGCACTGGTACATCGTTAAGCAGCCTAATTAATACTAGGACATACTGAAACAAGAGAGGTATTTTGGATTTTCAGTTACTAAGGGAAACATAAATGCTGTCTGTTAAATGCTTTGGCCTCCTTTTCTTGTAGAAAATGTGCTTTGTAACTTCCCCATATGCTTCTGGTGTTCTCTCCCTGATGGATGTTGCTATGGAAGCAAACTGGGGAAAAAAAATCAAACAGCTAATAATGTTTCTGCAAATGATTGCACAGGTGGAGCTGAAAAGTACAGATGACACAAGTTAGTTAAACAGGGGATTTAAGCTGCAGCAAAAATTTGAGGCCAAGCATCAAAACACTCACACTTCCCTTTCTTTCCTCTTTATATCTCTGTAGTGAAATTTCAGATTTCTGCATGCTGTTGAGCTTTATTTTGCCCTTACTGAGTATTCAGAATGTTTCAGAGATGCCCTAAAATGCTGTATAAAATAGATGGAGGTTTAGAAGAAGCAGGAGAGCAGGGCTGGGAATACTGCTCATGTGGGTGGGATAGTCTTGGAGAACATAGGTCCCTTGAGGCTATGGGATAATGAACTTCTGTCTTTCACTTAAATTAAAAGCAGTCCTCCCATTCCATGTCATATTTGAATATCATTATAACAACAGGAGAGGATGAACGTACTGGATGTTGGAATGACAAACATGTAATGTGACTTTCTTACATTCCTTCACAGGAGTATAACCTTTTTGATATAAAGCACACCCAAGAAGTGTATGTGGATGAAGAAATGCACCATCATGTCAATATAGAGCATCTAGTTAAGTACTGAAAGTGAGAATACAGAGACCCAAGGGGTGAGAGTGATTCAGCTCGCACTCAGCATCTCTGCAGGCTCCTGGCCAGGGCCAGCCAGGCTGGCAGCATGTCTCCAGGGCACAGAATAGGGAGCTACTCTATTTATTGCTTGCTTGCTTTTCAATCATTTTGGCTGCTGCTCTCCCTGACTCCATGACGCTGAACTTTTCTTTAGCTTTTCTGAGTCTTAGATAAACTTATACATATGGATCCATTTCAAGCTGGTTCATGCTGCTTAGCCCTGTGTCCAGGCATCCATCCCCCTCTGCTAACAGCTTACAGCCTGTGGCTTCTTCCCCAGACCCCTTCAGACATGTTTTAAAGTGCAGCTGGATCATATGAATGGTCTGGGATGGGTCAGATGGCTGCAGACCTCCTCTGGTCTGGAACCTGGACTGGTAGGACCAGGGTCCCCACCAGGCCTCCTTAGCCCATCCTGGAACACGAGGAAAAACAGAGAGTTCACTGTCAGGGCACATTTAATGAGAGGCCATTAATTCCTTTTTACCATCTTTTTAACTTTTTGGGGGTTTTGTTGTACACTAAAATTCAGGGTATATTAGTCACAGTAGCATGGTGCTGGTGTGTGCTGGGCACTGGAGTCCTCCCTCCTGGAAAAGGTCTGTGCTGAACATCCTGCTCTGCACATCACTTTTCACTGCAGATGCTGCTAAGCAGAGGCTTGAGCCTGGGTGTCTCATGTACCAAATCAGACCCCTACACCTGTCTAATTTTAAGAAATGCCCCCTTCCTGCCAAATCTCCTTGTGAAACTTTTCAGGAAAATGATACCTCCTGCCAAAATATTATGATGCAGACTTTTTAACCACTTGTAATCAGGAGATGGATTTCAAAAGAGGGAAAGGGCAACTCATCTGCTCAATCCCCAGCTACGTGTGGGCAAAGTGCCCCTAAGTGCCTGGCTGACTCCTTCACACCCATGTGTGGCACCACATGGCACAAAGATGAAGGAAAACAAGGATCAAAAGATGCAGGGATGCATTAAAGCTGCCTGTAGCCTATATGCACCTAGAAGGTAATGGAACACAAGCATAGGTGAAGAGGCACAAGTGTGGTCCATAACCCCAATCACATAAGTCTTGGCACAAAATTTGGCCAGCCATTTGGGGAGTGGGTCGTGCATCACCTACGCCAGGCAGCCTTACTTGTGTTAGCAGTCCAGCAAGTGACAAAGTTATGGGGAGAGGCTGGATCCAAACTAAGAAGTTCATGCAGCTGGTATCCCATCACCAGGCTCTTGTTCAGCAAAGGAGCATGCCCAGATCCATGTAAAAGTTTTTCTGTTGTTGTGTCTCATTTGCATACATTATATGTGTACACAGACGTAAATACATAGCTATCTACTCCTAATGCTGGATTAAAAACAAGCTCCCCAGCTCCTGTGGAGTTACAAACCAGGCTGTCCTGGTCCTTGATACGTGACAGCCCTGACCTGACTGCAGAAAAGAGCTGATCTAGGCTATTCCATCCTCTTACACTGCTCTTGTGGGAGAAGAATTGCTTACCCCTCTTTTTCTCCAAAAGGAAAAAACTTTCCAACTGCTTCCTTTGACTGTCTTATATTTTTCTGCTATGTGTGTGTTCTTGAGAGGAGGGACAGTGCACTGCATGTAGCAATAGTCACTTGGTATTCAGGGGAAGTTCAGAGTTAGTGAGGCGCCTCTAGAGCAGCTGCAAAGGGCCTAATATAAATATGAAGAGCTGCCGAGATTCATGATTGCACCTGGCTGTCCTGCTGCTTTACAGCCACTGCAAATTAATTCTTTCTGCATGCGAGCAACTAAGTCAAGTCACTTAAACTAGTGGCCTCGTGCTGTCCTCTTAGGAAAAGAAATAGATGATCTGTGCTGTAGAGATCTCGTCCCATGCCAAGGGTGTCACCAGCTACTCTGCTGTGACCTTCCATGGGCATTGGAGCAAGCCATGAAAGAAATTTCAGTTTGAAGTTCAGCTCCTGTATAACCCTTGATAAGGTTCAGGTACTGTCCTCTGGACTGGCATTCCCAGACACGCAAAGGGAGTGCACATATCTGCTTCCCTGTCCTGGTAGAGCTCCAGGCGCAGGAGAGCAGAGGAAACTACTATATATTTTTCCATTGGCTTCACTGGAGCATGCTGGCTGCAGCTGGAACAGCAGGGAAAAAAGGACATAGCCTGTCTGGGGAGGGACATCATTCAAAATGGCAAAAGCTGCTCAAGAAACTGATGCTGAATATCTGGTGACACAGCTAAGTCCTTGAGGTCCCATTGCAGTAGGTGCTCTTGCTCCCACAACAAGTTCTTAGCTGTACAGCCACACTGCCATCATGCAATGAACCATGCTTCCCGTGCTGCATAGTATTAATGGAGAAATCACCCTCTTTTGCTTTCTGGAGCGTCTGATTTATAGACACACACATCCAAAGCACTGCAGAGGCCCTGTGCAGCATGACAGTGTTTGTGGCGTAGTATATCTAATCCCTGTAATATATACAAAGCTCTCAAAATACTAACTTTTTACTTCAGTCTGAGAAAGAGAAGTAAATTCTCTCTGGACAGGACACATCATTATCAGAGTTAATACTGTCAGAGAGAAACGTCTCAGGTGTGTTTCTGTACTGTGCTACACTCCTGGGTATTCCTGCTGTACGGGGATGATTGTCCAGCCTCTCTGAGGCCCAAGTGGGCCCCATTGCTTGTGTGAGCATCACTAAAAAATTAACGCTACTGCACAGTGTGCCATGTGATGTCTTCTCGGTCAGTTTGCAGCAACTCACTATACATTGCTGCTCCTTCAAACACATCTTTAGAGAAGATCAGTGGCAGGCAACCAAGGGGAGTTAGGAAAGTGAAATACAGGGTTAGACGGCTCCACTGAGGTCCAGGGTGCTGAGTCAGGACTTAGTTGCTCACCTGACATGATCTGTGAACAGAATCCCATACTTAGAAAAAGGGTTAGAGCCCAGGTTGACACCTGAGGCATTGTCCAGTCCTTCTCCCTTGCCAAGGCAGAATCAGGTCCCCTGAGACATTCCTGGCTGATATTTATAAGACCTTTTAATGTGTCCTACTGCCTCATCGAATGAGTCTCTGATATCCCTGGATAACCAAAGTCCCTATAATAGATATTTGCTATTTAGGACATATTACCCAACAACTGTTCAATCTGGTCAATATGATAGAGCCAAGAAGCTGGAACCTCCCACTTCCCAGGGAATAAGACTAATACACCAAATAGGACCACCACCTGTGATTTGTGTCCTGTCGAGACGAGGACTGAAGGGGTAGGTGGAAGTCCCTCAGACCTCACGTTGGTTCCCTACACCCCTGGTAGAAGGGGTAGTGTTAGGCATCCTGCATCTCCCTCTGGAGTTGCTTTGTTCCCTACAGAAGCCAAGGGGAGACAGAGGAGTGTCTAAACCAAACAATCTGTGTCTTAAATGGCCTTAAATGGCCCGCAACCTTCCCCACACAGTGCTGGGGTCTAACCTCTCAGAGTAGCAGTGCCTTCACCAGATTCTGGGATCCAGCAGAGTGGACCTCACCTGAAGGAAATTAAAGTGAAATTGAATACTAGCAGAAAATTTGATGATATATTAACCCGAGAATTATGAACCTGGTCAAGCACACAATGCTACACATATATGCGCATGCTCATTTCATTTTAAAGCCTGTGGCAATCATCTTTCTGCTTAACACAAGTTTTCTTTATTTGCAAAAGTAAAAATGCTATTATTGTTGTTCATAAAATTATTCAGCCCTTTTATACATAGCTATAGTAGTTGAAGTGCTCCACTGATTTCCAAGGATGCAATCAAGGATTTGTGTGCAAACAGTGCGTAAATATGGACTTTTGTTACTCAGATGTAGTTTGTCTGTCAAATCTGTGGCCACCATGAATTTGCTGTTTTTGCAGAAATGGCCTCAGCAAAAGCTTTCTGAAGTCTCCCTGGCAGTTACAAATTCCACATTCTGTCTTCGGTCTGAATGAGAAATTTCTTCATCATGTCTTAATTTTCTTAAATGGATTTGTATAAAAAACAGGCACCAGTGAATTTTGCTGCAACATAAAGAAATCTCAAAATCTTTTAAGAAATCCCTTACAATTTTCAAAGAGGAATCATCCCTGCTTTTCAACTACTTCATCAAACTAAGACCAGACTCTGCCATCTGCCTAACAAGAGTTTCTATGTGTTAGTTTCATAAACATGTTATGGTACAAAACTGAAGAGAGTTAGGATAAATAATAGGATCTGTATATATTGATACTAGGATTAATATATTGAAAGTACACCCCAACACCACACGTTTACATTCTTTGATTTTCCTGGCACCAGTTTAGCTGTGTGGAAAAAATTTAAACTAGAACTCATGCTCTTAACAAGGATGGAGCATTGTATATTATATAGCATTGTACACGGCATAGCATAAAAACGTATCCTGTTAAGGGTCTGCACTTGTATTCTCACTTGCATTAGTGGAATCATGACAATAAAGGGCTGAGGAACTGGACCTTGCTGGAATTTTTCTGTTATGAAAAATTTCACTTAGAACAGGATTTTTTTATTTTCTGTGTTATTTGTTAATAAGAAAAGTCCTAATATTAATATGATGCAGCTATTTCTACATCATGGAGATAAGCTGTTGGAGTTTTTTGCTTACTTCTGGCTAGGATGACAATGTTACTGCTCCATTTAAATTTGGTGTTCAATTTGTATGACTGTAGAGGGATAAAAAGAATCCCATTAAGAAATGATAAATGGTCAAGTCACAGAGATGAAATACAAACTTCTAAAAATGATTAATTCATTATCTTACCCTAACTCCCCAAACAACCGTATTAATTGCAGCCTAATTCCTAATGACTGGGACAAAGGGGTGACATGTGTCCTTGGAAGAGCTGAGTGACAAAACTTTTTGTGTTCGGCTAGCTGTCCCTGAATATTCTTGCTCAGAAGGCAGAGCTCAGCAGTAAAAAACAACATAGTGCTTTTGAGCTGCAGCAATAAGATTTTTTCTTGAGTTAGCTGATGACCTTACCTGTTTGCTCTGGCTGCTCTCAGCCTCCAAAGCACTGAAAGGAGTTCAACACACATGTCATTTGTATAATATTTCTCACTTAATAAATGTGCTGTCATCAAGCCTGTTGTTCAAGTTTCCATGTCTCTTTACAAAACCATTCCCTGCCTGTGAAAAACAGGCTGCATTCACCCACATGCGTAAGCCATGCCTTGCAAACGTCACTCCTCTCGGCCAGCGCTACTTGTTTGACACTGCGAACACCCAGGCAGCGAGGAGCTGCAGTGTGCTGGGTGACCTCCCACACCACAGCCCGTCCCTCCCTCTCCTCCCCAGTTCAGAGGAACACATTTTGGGACCTTGGGTTTATTTGATACCTCTGAAGAGTGAGGAAGACAATTCCATCATTTTGCTGGAAGAAACCCAGTGAGGAAAGGCTCCCATCACGGTAACTGAAATTTGCAGCTAAGCAGGCAGAAGTAGGTCAGGCCTGATGCTATTTGCAGACGGCTCTTCCAGGGAGGGGGAGGCAAAAGCTAATCAGCGCCGGGGTTAATGTTAATGTAGATAGCCACGGTGAGTGCTAGCTCACCTGTTCGCAAGCAGAGGTTTGTATTTGACCTCTCCTGGTGTTGCCTGCATGCTCTCGGAGCTTAGTCTAACATAAAGTGCTACTAAGCCATTTTTTCCCTGTGTATTTCACCCAGGTAGCTGTTGCAAAGCCTTAGTTCTTGCATTACTTCTTTCTGCCCCTCTCCTTCCAGGGGAGCCCCACATTGTCTGTATCTCTCTTAGGAAACTGAAGTCATGTTTTATACTTTACATGGGTGAATATTCAGCAGCCATGCAAAAGTCATGTTTGGGCTCAAGTCTGGTTTGATTTAAGGCTCCATTTATCTTCATAAAAGAAACTTTACAGTCATGCTTTTCTATTTGGCATATAATCAAAAGAGAGTTATTAAACCACTTCAGGAAAAGCTATGTCCAAAGATACTAACCTTAGAAAATGGGGAGCCTTAAAACATAGTATGGACATTTACCCCCAGCAAGCTCAAGTGTCCAATCTTTGAAGCTCATCTGTGGAGGCTTATATATAGAATCGAAGTGAATAATACGTGTATTAACAATGAACCATATTCAGCCTGCCTTCCTGAGGAGCTCAGCATGAGGACTGCAATGCATTTTAATTCAAGAGAGCAGTGAGTGATTCAGATGGCTTCCCCAGTGAGATGGCCTGCACACACGGCAGGGAAGTGGTGAGGCTGGTCTAAGCAGGCACCCTGCCTGGCAGTCCCAGGGCACCATTTATTTTGTGAGCATATTTTCTGAGATTGTGATGGCGATGCATCGTTGCTGTGCATTGGGACGTGCTGTGGAGATAGTCTTAGCTTCCTGAGACACAGCTCACCCTGAACCAGAGATCACTCCTGTTTTCACCACGAGGCTCCTGTTGCCCTCAGAAGACAGGCTTTTGATAACCCTAGACTACATTTTGGGCTGAATGTATTCAAAATGGGTGAAGTGCAAATACATGGGTGTTCGTTCAGGTGTTACAAGAAGTTAGGGTTTTGCAAAGTAATAGATACAAAATAAGAAAGCTGTAACTCCCAAGCGCGGTTGGCAGATGGGCCGTTACCTTTCATGAATTGCTGTGGTTCCAATGTCGATACCAACTTTGTGCTCTGTTTTGATTCGTTATGTCTTTCTCAGATATCACTATGGTGTGTGCTTAAAAAAGATCCCCATTCCAGAAAGTTCATTTATATGGTATTTATATGGCAGAGACATCTGTCTCTTTCTTTTGTGAGCCTGTGTTCTGGTTTTGATTTAGCGTATCAGGTCCCTTTAGTGCCAAGAAAACACTCTGCTCCTCTCTGGCTGATAAATTCTGATGATTGCTCTCGTTCTGTTTTCTTATGTGAGGAGACATTTTAATACTGCCTTCTCATCCATCAAACCTCTTCTTCATCTCAGGGACTCAGGCAACTATCTGTTTGGGAAGTGATTTCTTGTGTCATTTTCTAAAGGTGAACTCCTCCTGGCCACCGCTTTTAATCATATTTTAATGGCAAAGGGCTTGCAGAGACATTATGTAATCAAAAAGATGGCTTTGCACATCCTCCCAAGGGTTTTCCACAGTTGGACTCAGCCTGCTTTTCCCCTCCCTTGCCTAGCAATCATGGAGAGGAAGGGAAGCATGCTCTTCACTTCAAGCTGTATGTTTTTCAAGCTTGGAGTTGGCTACTCACCCAAAATGTAAAGCAGGAAATACTTCCTGGAATCTGTGAGTCTCATCTCGAGAAGAGACATGTATTTACATTCATAACCACCAAAAGGATTTAATTTCTTACAATGAGTCTGCGGTTCAGAGTAAATAGCTATTTGCCCTCATGTCCAGGGAACAGTAAGATTGCAGTTGCTTTTTGCTGGCAGGAATCAAAGATGTTGCTTTTGTCAGTAGGTCTTTGATATGCAGGAGCAGCCACACAGATGGCAAAAGCAGCCACTTCTCTGCACCTGGGCTACCTCATAGGTGAGCAATTAGCAGGCTCTGGTTCAACAGCCTCCAGAGACCAGAGACACCAAACATTCCTGTTCTTAATAAACAGGTGAAGAATAACAGGGCTAGGGACAACCAGAAACGTGCTTCAGCACAATTTGTGTCTGGGTAGCATCTATTTTTCTTTTATCAGGCTCCATTTTAGGCACTTTGAGCAAAGCGTCTTTTTTGAGTCTTGTATTTTCAAGCCAACAGTGTGTTTAGCCTGGGAGCCAGAGCTGGTGCTGGCTATTGGCCAGGAATTACAGACACTACAGTTGGTGGAAAAACAGTCCTTAAAAAATATTGAAAGAAAACTACCTTTGTTTCTGAATCTCAGCAATTCATGCATTGGCCGGTGCTGGAGGAGGGGCATCTGACACTGGGAGATGTTTTGCTCTGGCAGCAGGCATCACTGGGTGCAAAGGCACAGCTGAGCAGTGTGTTGCTCCTTCCCCACCACCTCACAAGTTGATGGTGAGGATTAGTGTGACAGGTGCACTTGAAATATTTTGCTGCTGCATTTGATTTCTTTTTGCTGCTCCTTTCCAGCCCCACTGCAAATGAAGCTCTAAATTTTATCGTTCTCTTAACCCTAACCCTAATTTTAACCCTAAACCTAGCTGGGGCTGAATCATTGACAGTTTTCCTCTGGCCATTACCTGGACAAAATATTTCTCACAGCCACCATCTCTGCAGCCTCTACTGTCCTTTTGCAACCCCTTTCCAGCCTCACTGCCATAGGAGTACTGGCATTTCTTTCTTTCAACCCTGACCCTAAACATGGGTTGAGAAGTCCTCCTAGACCTGCATTAGAATAAAAAAGAAATCTTTCTTTTCCTCTAGGGATAGGGCTTGAGAAGGGTTAGAATTAGGGATAGATATAGACTAAGGGTTGGAAATGGGCTAGGGTTTGGGTTAGGGCTGATAGAAAGGGAAAGCTCTTGCTTTGCCCAGGGAGCTACAGCTTTTGGAATGATTCCTAGTGGCTTCTTCGTTCCCAAGATCCCCCAGGGAAACCCCCTTCTAGTCCACTGCAAGGAGCTGATTATTTCATAACAAAATGAAGTGGTGCATTCCCATAAAAAAATAACTTGTTTCCTGGTTTTGTTCCAAGTACAGATGAAACAGAGACAGATTTATCACACTTCCTTGTTAGACTTATATGAACGTTGGTCACTTCAGCTTAAACCATTTTTCTTTCTACAGTTTCCCTTTCCTGGCCCCAGATATGGAGAGCTGCAGAGGGCACCAGGACGAGGAGTTTGTTCACAGCAGCACAAGGTCAGTGGAACATCTCTCTGCCCTCTGACTATGCAGGGCAGGTTGGTGTGCTATTTTGCTGAAGCAAAATAAGTCTAGTACGATTATGCTGGGCTGAATGCTCACAGGAATGGTACTCCAAATACAGCAGTGACTAAGATGCTTATGTTGTAGCATCCCTGAGGGTGTAAGTCTTTGGGGAGTAAAGGTTTCTTTTATGGTACAAAACCCTTCTCTAAGCATGGTGACAGAAAACAACAAATGGAAATGTGGATAGTGTATTAACAGGATCACAACAGGCTGCTTCTCTTCCCCCCCAGATGCTGGAGAAAGGACATCTGAGAGGAGAGGGCTGGATTTTGTTAAATCATTGCCAAGTGCTCTCGTGTCTTCTGTTCATTTATCTTTGGGCCACCATTTTCTTCCATCTTCACTGAAGACCAAGTGCATAGCCCTGAATCCAGCATGGTGACACACTGTAGATGGTGTTGGAAAGGCAGCTATTGCCATGTTATATCTGTTTTTTCCTTGTTCTTGCAGGCCAGGAGACTCACTCTGGATTTTGCAAACAGACTCCCTTGTTTTGTTTTTTGTTGTTTTCATAATACCTCATACAAGCTCTTCGGTAAATTGCCACTGTAATTTTTTCCACTTACATCATAGTTTTTTAATACTTCAGTTCTGAAGTACCATAAAACCTAGATTAATAGTATAATGGGAATTTGGAGAGCTGTGACATACAAGCAGTAGGTGTCCATGAAGCACAATTATAATACTGAGCTAATCAGCACTGCATTCAGTTGACTAAATTCTCACCTTTTAAATGACAGTAAAAAAACTCTGCACAAGAAAAATTAAGAATGATGCAAATGCAGGGAAAAGTCAAGGCAAGTTCATCTATTTCAGTGGGTGATGTGTCAGTGCTGTCCCGTTGATTAAAGCCAGTACTATTATTGTATATCATGCTTCCCAGCTCCTGCCAGTTTAAAGGCACAAGGTAGGTAACACACGTCTCCTAAAGGATGAGTTTAGGATGGGATGGGGGGAAATGGTGTGCAGGAGCTGGCAGGGATGCTGGATACTGGCACCCCCAGCCTTCTGCATCTCCGCAGGCAAAACCATTTCTTTTGAGACCTGCTTCGTCAGACTGATGTTCCCATGCAAGATACGGATGATGGATGTCTTGCATTTCTACAGATCATCTTTAAAGGTTTTAGGCTTTCTGTCACAGGTTCCCTTAACCTTTCATGTTACATCAGTACATGCTCAGCAAATCTGAAGGCAGAACTGCATATCACATAGGTCAGATGAGTCTTGGCTGATCTCAAAGCATAAATTATATTTAAAATGAAAATGCTGGTAGTCTCCATCTGTTCCTTACAGGTTTTTTCCCCTTTCAATTTTAAATTTTGTGTCAATAACAGAGTAACTCCCAGAAAATGCCCCTTTCATCCTGTTGCTCTTCCAAACATGGGCTATATTCAAGTTACAATGGTGTGGAGTGGCAGTCCTGAAGGGCAAAGGGGTCCAGGAAGGCTGGGCGCTATTCAAGAAGGCAGTCTTAGGGGCGCAGGAACAGGCTGTCCCCATGTGCCATAAGATGAACTGGCGGGGAAGGTGGCTGGCCTGGCTGAACAAGGAGCTTTTGGTGGGACTCAGGAAAAAAAGGAGAGTTTACCACCTTTGGAATAAGGGGCAGGCAACTCAAGAAGAGTACAGGGATCTCGTTAGTCATGCAGAGAGGAAATTAGGAAGGCAAAAGCCTGGATTGAACTCAACCTGGCCACTGTTGTAAGAGATAATTTAAAAAGTTTTTACAAGTACATTAGCAGCAAAAAAGGAGCCAAAGAGGATCTCCATCCCTTGTTGGATGCTGGGGGAAACATGGTCACCAGGGATGAGGAAAAGGCTGAGGTACTTAATGCCTTCTTTGCCTCAGTCTTTAATAGCAAGACCAGTTGTCCCCAGGGTATCTACCCCCAGGAGCTGGAAGACGGGGGCGGGGAGCAGGATAAACTCCCCATAATCCAGGAGGAAGCAGTTAACGACTTGCTATGCCACCTGGACACTCATAAGTCTATGGGGC
>VZTL01044817.1:0-26531 GCA_013400535.1 Scopus umbretta | reverse complement strand
AAAAAAAAAAAAAAAACCAAACACCCTTCCCCAGCATTTCTCACTGTCTGGTTTAGTTTTCAGCGTCTCAAGGGATGAAGTTGCCAGTGCTCGCGTCGGGAGAGTCCCTCTGGGAGATGAGCAATCAAATCAGGTCCCCGTCACAGGAAGCTCTCCTTCAGCCCCAGCTTTCCTACCCGTAATGTCTTTCTCATTAATTTCACTCCTAATAATAACTCTGTGTATAAATAATTCTACTCTCTCTGTTTTCACAACCATCNCCCTTCCCCAGCATTTCTCACTGTCTGGTTTAGTTTTCAGCGTCTCAAGGGATGAAGTTGCCAGTGCTCGCATCGGGAGAGTCCCTCTGGGAGATGAGCAATCAAATCAGGTCCCCGTCACAGGAAGCTCTCCTTCAGCCCCAGCTTTCCTACCCGTAATGTCTTTCTCATTAATTTCACTCCTAATAATAACTCTGTGTATAAATAATTCTACTCTCTCTGTTTTCACAACCATCAGGGATTTACAGACTGAAAGAAGTAAGCTATGCACTGAGAATATTGTAAAATGGATAAAAATGTACTACTAGAAATACCTCATTATACTGGCACAACCCAGGGCCCCCTGATCAGCCAGGTGGGACAAATCTTGATGTCCTTGCAGAGCCAGAAAGACCATAGCAGCATGGATGGTTACACATGCATTTATGCTATGGTATGGTATATTTTTTAAGGCATATGGTAAGGGATGCTTTAGTCTTCTCCTAAGACAGATGTTTTTTAAACACCAAAGCAATCTGAGGACATGC
The DNA here is from genome assembly GCA_013400535.1 of Scopus umbretta. NCBI lineage: Eukaryota > Metazoa > Chordata > Aves > Pelecaniformes > Scopidae > Scopus > Scopus umbretta. Next base: position 25,744 of record VZTL01044817.1, on the reverse strand, counting down.
TAGACCCCATTTTGTGAGTAGGAAGCTCTGAATTACTATTAGTAAATAATAATAGCTAAATAGTCTGTACTTGCCAATTCGATAATGTCCCAGGAAAAATACAGGGTTGCATGTGCCTTCAGTGTTCAAGGGAACAACGAGGAACAATCCAAATCTCCTGACCATTTTAGGGCACTCCCAGTTGGCAATCCTTGGCTAGTAAACATTCATGGATGTCAGCACTGGTAGGCAGCAAAATTACTCTCTAAAGTAACGTCTAGAAAGCAAATATACTTAGTCTAACTTTCCTGGTGCCTGTTTTATAAGGTCTTTACAGTGAAATTGAAGTCTAGTAAAAATAACATCTCTCTTTCCCCTCCCAACTGAATATCTCAAAGCTGTTACACTCGCATAGACATTTAGCATCGTATGTCAAAAATACTGTCACCTCTATCTCAGAAACAGTGAAACCAGAGCCCAGAGGAACTGCTGAAAGTCTGCCCTGGGTCACAGATTGAATAGATCCAAAATGTAAGAGCGAGAACTGCATTTCCCTTAACTCAAGAACATCCTTCCTGTCTGGACAGAGGAGAGTGTGTGTTAAACTCCTCATGTTTAGGGGTATTGTTGGCAAAATTATTCACAGCAGTTGAGAAGCCCAGGGAGTAGTAATTGGGACCTAGAAAGCCTCTTCCTTTTATATGATGTGATGATAGCAGCTGTGATGGAGAGTGCTCAGTGGGGGCTTGTCCCTTCTGTGTCCATATTGCTCAGCCACCAGGAACTGAGGGGTTTCCAGCCACAGGGGACCAAGGGGTTTCCAGCTGTCAGCAGCTCCTGCCAACCTCCACCTCTCACAGCCCCGCAGCCCCCACAGCGCCAGGGAGGGTGAAGGTGGCTGGTCACTGCACAGGTGGTGGCACCTGGGTCACATTTGTCCTGAAGACAGATGCTCTGGCAGCTATGCTTATTTCAGAGGGTCATTTCTATTTTTCTCTTGGTAGAAGAGGACAAGGTTGACAGCCGTGACACACAGTCTCTTCCTCAGGCTATTCCTCTGGACCTGCTTTTCTCAGCTGCTGTCTCAAGTAATTTTAAATAACTCCCCAGCAGCTCTAGCACACAGCAATGTAATTAGGGCACTAACTTCTCTGACCATATTGCTTCATATTGCATTTCAGATGGTAAATACATTCCTCCCCTTGGAGCCACCTCTCCCAGCTGCCCAAGATGTTTATAGCAGCACATGAATTCATCACTGTGCCCCTATGGCAACAACTGCACTCATATTCATGCTCTCTGTGTCTCTACGACTGACACAGGGATCCTGGAAGATTTGCACAAAAGCAACTCCCCTGATATACTGCATCCCTCTCTGAGAGGGGCAGGGACTGAGGCTTTGGGCCATGGTGGAGAAGGCACAGTGGTCACGGCAGGGAGAGGCCACCGTGCTGGCTGCATCAGGCCGCTGGTGATGGGACAAGTACGAAGTGGAGAGCACTACAATTAAGCAACACATTCTGTTTCCTGCTACAGACAATATTTTCACAGACTGTAAAATCACTTTTCTTAGCAGCGGCTGTCCTATGTACCTATGGCGCTGACAGTTTAAAGTCATATTTATTTTACTGGTAGCTTTAAAGAAATCTCTGGGAGAGTGGCTGGAACCTCTTGCCCTTTGAGGAGAATGGACCAAGTTTCTTTCTGCAAAGCCTTAGCCCTTAAACTGGTGTCTATGGAGCTGTGAAGACTTAGCTCTGGGCTAGGATTAGTGAGGGAAAACCCCACCCTCCCTTGAGAACCTACATTTCCCTGGGGAGATCTCTTCTTTCACTACACATGATCAAGTAGTCAAGGGAAAGCCTTCCAAGAAGTTAAATGTCAGAGAAATTATATTCCTGAAGATGACTGTAGTTCAACCGCATCTTCACTTGAAGCAATTCAACCCTATGTCACTGACTTCATTTTCCTTAAGGAAAACCAGTAGGCAGTGTGGTGTCACTGAAGGAACCAGCAAGTGAGGGTCTGGTCAGCCATGCTGCTTGCTGAGGTCTGCACTCCTGTGATCAGAAAAGCCCTTCCATTTAGCAATAATCTCTTGACTAGAGTATGTTCTAGAATATGCAGCTCTGTACATGTTAAAGTACTGGTTCTCATCTTGATACAGCTGTTTAATTTGTCCAGTGGTCTTCTCCTCCGTTGACAATTATGAGCATTATAATGCAAAGACAAGCTAGGGAGCTGGGCTTTATATATGGTGCAATATGACATATTTAGTATTGGCTGAGTTTTCCCAAGATTGTAGGATGCTGATAACCAATTGAATAATACTTTGGCTCTGCAGGACAACTTGTGTAGTTTATCAATCTGAAAAAAAGTTTATCATTGTCTTGATATATAACTCTTGTGACAATGTGTCATGTGCAGATTTTATGGGGAAAAGCTGTCTTCTGAGACTCATTGCTATAGATCATTTTTACACAGGTTTGTGTTTAGTGACACTTACTAGTGACTAAGATAGAGTGGTACTCTTTACCATGAGATGAAGTTGTGTGAAAGTTTGGCACTACAGCCACTGCATTCCCTGTTGGTGTCATCCTGTGAAGTACATCAAATACTCAGATACTACAAGCTTGTCCTATCATTTGATTAAATAAATATTTCTAATGGGAAGGGGAAATCAGTTCATAAAAATCATATACTCATAGAATAATTTAGGCTGGAAGGGACCTCTGGACGTCTCAGGGTGGGGCAAGTGTTACAGGAGAGCAGGTTGCTCAGGGCCTTGCCCAGCTGAGCTTTGAATATCTCCACAAATGGAGACTCCAAACCAGTTCGGATGTCCTCTTTTGGTGTGTAATCATTCTCACTGTAAATTCTTTTTCCTTGTGTCAGTCTGGTATTTCCCATGTTGCAGCCTGTGCGAACTGACTGTGTATCACTGGGAAGACCCTGGATTTGTCTCCTCTGTGGTACTGGAAGCCAGTACTTCCACTTCAGGCAAGGGAGGACAGCAGTGCAGTCCCCCTTGGCCTGCTCTTCCCAAGGCTAAACTAACCCTGCTTCCTCAGTCTCCTCTCACACCGCACGTGATCCAGACCCTTAACCATCTCAGTGGCCCTGTGCTGGACTTCCTCAGGTTTATCCACACTTAGACTCTTCCAGGTTGTTGAGAGTGCTCTGAATGTCCTCCCTGTCCTCCCTGTCCTCCTACATACCCTCCTGCCTCCTAATTCAGTGTCACCTTGCTGAGAGTGCATCCCCTCTCATCAGTCAGGTCACTGATGAAGACATCACAGAGTACCAGCCCCAGTATTGGTCCCCAAGGAGCATCACCTGCAATGGGCTCCAGGGTGACCTTTGAAATGTTAGCCAGTGTCCTTTGAGCCCAGAAGATGAGCAAGTTTTTACCTCTCTTCTTGTCCATCTATCTAGTCCATGGACTAGCCCCATTACCTGGCTATAAAGTTACCATCTACAGGACAGTGTTGACAGCTCTGCTAAAGTCAAGGTAAACAAACCCCATTGTTCTTCACTACCACAGAGCTAGACATTGTGGCACAGAGGTAGTCAGGCTGATCAGCAACCATTTTCCCTTCTTCCTTTGTCTTTTAGCACAGGGAAAATCTCTGCAGGATGTCACATAAATCTCCAGAGAGCATGGGAGACACAGTGCCCCTTCTCCAGCGGAAAGGATAGGCAGAGATGCAAGTCACCACTGCTTTCCTCCAAAAACTTCCAGGACTTGAAGTCTTTTCACTGCAGTGAAGAAATCGAAGCCAAGTCCAGCACCTAACTCCTCTTAAAGAGAGGTGATGGCTGAGCACGAGCTCTCAGTTGTAACACTCAGTCTTTGCAACCCAGATTTTGGGGTTTCTGGGAAAAGATATATCTGACTCAAACAAGACCTTGCTTTAGCTTCACAGAGCCAGGCCAAGCCAGAGACTTGGGCTTGCTGCTTTCAACTGAAGGCAGCAGCAGCAGCAGCAGCAGCTGCCAAACCCTCATGTCTCTTTGTACCAAGGACAAGAAATATTCTTATTACTCCTGTCACCATTATTTACTTACTTACGTTATCATTGCACTCACAGACCAAGGTTCCCAGTGCAGGACACTGCAGAAAGACTAAGATAAAAGCATGGCCCCTTCCCTATGGCACTTGCGTACTAAGCCACTATTTTGTTTTCTGCCAAGTGACTTCCAGGTGCAGCTCTGTGTATATGTGAGAAGCCTGAGCCTTTTTTTTTTTTTTTTTTTTACAGAATTTATAAGATTTGCTGCAGTAAAGAGCGTTATTTTATGGTTAACGAGTCAGAGGGAGAACTGCCTCAGCATGATTAATTGCAGAGTACCACAGCCCCAGTGGTGCTGACTCACCCCTGTAACCTGAGGGGGGGGTCACAGCATCTCTTGCCTCCCCACGCTGATCAGGACCTCGTTTCTTTTAGCAACGGGGAGATCACCAGCTCCAGACCTTCCAGCTCTGTTCTGCTTAAATGTCTGGGTAGGATTTATCATTTGCACACCTTATTCTTATTCTCCTTTCTCTTATCTCTGAGGATAAGGCAAAGTGCTTTTGCTGGGACTGTTCATCAAACTTTATTAATGCACTTATGAACTGGGGTGTTGTAAGCTGTGGAGGTGGCACAGAAATATTTGCCCATTTTATTTATATGATTATCTGTTAGTGTAAGGGCAGTAGCCAGCCAGTGTAAGGTATAAGCTCAATCTTTATCTCAGGGGGAGATAAGCACCTATAAAAGATAAGGTTAACTCTGGAGAAAGCAGTGGCAGCAAGTCTTGAGAAAGAGAGAGCCCAGACTTTTCAGAAAGATGCTTTTGTTATTGTATATTGATCACTGTTACCAATAAACATAAAGACCAGAGAGTACTACATTGATGCATAACACTGGGGCAGATAGATCAGTGTAAGCTAGCAAGGATAAAACAGCGTTTTGTTAGGATCAGGTAAGCTAGATGGGGAGGAGACATAATATTCTTGTCCTCTCTTCCAGTCTCTGTAGGATTGTCCCCTGCAAAATATCCTCTTTGCTGCCTCTAAAGATAGAAATTGAGTAGACAGAAACTGGATATCAGAGTGGAGGCATTAACAAAACTGCATTTGGCCAAACTGGTGAAGAGGGACGACACAGCTTGAAGAAAAGAAGATCCTTTCTTTAAAGGACTGCTTAGTTCAATAGAGGGAAATGTCACAAAAATGGAGGAGCACCCCTTATTTCCTCAGGTTCCTCCTTGCTAAGATTTATCATTTGAGGGCTGTGGCTCACATCTGATAGATTAATGTCTGCTCTTCCATTAGGTTACAGAGCTTCCACTTCCTTTAAGAAATATCTTGCTTGCCCGAGTCTCCTGAAGTCCCAACATGATCCGTGCTGTTCGGCCCTCTCCTGCAGATCACCCTGGTGGGGATGTGCCTTTGACAGCCTGCTGTCAGAAGAGTTTCCCTGCAGGCAAATTCTCTTTTTAAAATTCCTGACAGAAATGTCTTTTGAAAGGCTTCATTTTGTAAGTGTCTTTCATTTGCTCCCATACAAAAACCTCCAGGAAACTGGATTACCTTCACCCGGATGTCTCTGGTGGGTGTTCTTGTACCCCTAAAAAAGGATGCAGGTTTTCTAGTCTGATTAAAGGAGTGATTTAAATTCAGCAGACATCCAGTAAACACGTCTGAAGATCCACAGTACGTGACATCTTGAAATAGCTGGAGTAGACTCTACAGCGTTAATTAGGAATTACGTATGTGTCCAAAAAATATGTAAATAAAGTACAACAAGCTAATAATGCTAAAGATCACAAAGACTGAAGGTACTCAGCAATGCCTAATTAAAGAGACTGCCACTGTAACTAATTAATGAATCTTCTTTTTCAAGATGATCCTTCTAATCGACAAGGCTCTACAATGTGACTTTTTCATATTCATTGGAGTTCAGGCACCTAAAAACCCTCTCCAGTTAGAGAATGAAACATATGACACTTGCACCATGACTAATGCCCTGCATGAATGGGGCATGAATGGGGCTCAGGGGTCCAGCCAGCCTGGAGAGTAGGCGACTCTCAACCACCTTTATGGAAGTTGGTGTAAAATGGTATGTACAGACGGTGCTTAAAAGCTTACACAGCTGGGGTAAGTTCTATCCTAAGCAGAAGCTTTCAAGAAACTTAAACCTTTTACCTTCCTATTAGCATGTTTTGTGTTTTTTTTAATTTAAACAAATGACTCTATCATAGACAGCACAGGGTGGGAGAGGATATGATTGTAAAGCACCATCAGAGATGCAGCCAAGTACAGTAGAGGGACCTTTAAGTTGAAGACACTGCAATGCCTCTAAACTGATGCTTTGTTTCCCAAATAAGTCACATCCACCAAAGGAGGAGATAGCTTAGAGAGTGGCTGTAAAGACCCTCTGTTAAGAAGCAAAAACCATTGGCTGTGATTAAAGGAACATGAATAATTTTGAAGTCATGTTCCCCACAAGTAGGCCTGTGAGGCCACTCATTAGCTCATCAATTATGATGAATAGCTCAAGGGAGAACATCTCCAAAGAGGGTTCATTTTTCTTGAGGTTTAAAAAATGATGGACACAGCTGCCCATCCATGCTCCTAGCAGACAAACTCACACACACGCACACACACACTCACATACACATATGTGACACACACCATATCCTTGATGTATTGAGAGAAAAGATGCAGACCCCTCTTCCTTGCTCCCAAGCTGGCCATTGATTTGTGTCCATTGCTGTAGAAGTAGGACTGAAAGCAGAGGTGTTACCAGCACACATGAATGTAACGTATTGAGCCAAAATTTATAGCTTTATATTGCTAGGACTGTTGTTACTGGAAGGTATTTGGAGGCTGGTTTAGAGGAAAATTTCAGTTTCTTCCTTTTTTTTTCTTTATCTTTTTTCAGCAGGGAAGGGGAGAGATGCTGTTCTGCATTTGTTTATTATATTCAAACACTAGCGCTAAGATTTGTGTTCAGCGTTACTGCACCAGCAGCTTGCAGAGTAAAATTGTAAAATGCCTGTGTCTGTAGCTTTGCCAGTAAGTGGTGCTAGCTGCACACTTTTGTAGCCCTTCCATGCAAATTAATGGCAAGGCTACAGCGGATCCCATTTTAAAGGGTTATGTTCTTTGATGAAAATATGCAAATATAAAGTATTGGAGCAACACAACTTGGGATGTCATTCTCTGATCATTTTAGGGCTGGGATAGGCATGTTTGAAGGAGCAGCGTCCGATTCCTTAGTCATTTTTACTGCTACTGGCCACGGCACACACAGGCTCTGAACGTGAAGGGGGTCGCATTTTTACCAGCACTTACCTGTCTTGTACACATACTATATTTGCTGAGCAAGCACAGATTAATTTTATATATACTTACGCACATGTATACCCTGATGCTGAACATGTGCCTAGACTGAATGCTGCAGTGCTGGGACTTGCTGCAGTTTTGGATTCCTGGGTGGATGCCCTGTTACTATGGGGACTGGCTCCACCGCGTCCTATGACAGTAAAAACCCGGGCTTGCACCTAGTGATCCTGGGAGGGTTAAAAGGCAGAGAACCCTTTTGGGGGGGAAAACATATTTACTGCTCAAAAACATGTTAAATGGGCATATATTCACCTGCATGCTTGAGTGGCTCCAAAATAGAGAAAAAATTAATCCATCATCTGAGTAGCACTTATCAGCACAGGATTTGCTTAAGAAGATTTTCTGTCTTGGCCTTTTCAAGGAGGGGTGAGGCTGCACCAGCAGCTAGTGGGCAGCTTGGGGAAGTCTGCCCACCAAGAGAAATAAAAATGGAGGCTCATCTAATGATGAGACACCAGCAAATGTGCCTGGAGGCAAGGGGCTGACCAGCTGTGGCTTGTGGTGGTGTTGGGGCTCAAGGCCAGGGATGGCTTTTTACTGGTCCTGCCGGATCCCCCTCTGTGGTGGGGAAAACCCTCAGAGGTCAGGAGCCAGGGTCTCCACAGCACCTCTAAAGCAGCCCTGGGTCTGATTTCTGTTGGAATATGTGAAAAAAGGGACTGAGGGGCATGGGTGACTCTACAAGGTGGGCTCCCTGCATGCTCTGACTCAGGGTGAACACCCATTTATTTCAGCAAAATGGGTAGGACCCTCTATATCTCTTTGTTTATATATCAGAGCCATGGGGCTCCTCCGGAGGGAAGGGCTATAGCTTTTCTTCCTGACAGTGGCAGAGCAGGGAAGCCCCAACAAAGTCAAGAGCAGCCTGAGTTTTGTACATTGGATGGTGAAGGGTTATAGGGCTTCAGGCTTCTTCCTACAAGCTAAGACCATTTCCAGGCGGTAGTGGTGGCTGAAAAGACCTAGGGCAGGTGCTACGCAAGGTTGGGCAGGGTGGGTTCTGAACAGTGGTGAGTGCTGGAGGGAGAGCTTCAGGAGAGGGCTTTCCTGTCTGACATTGCCTGGGTTTCAAGTCCCCTAAATTTTGTTTTCAACTGCAGGGGAGGGAAAAAAAAGGGAGAGGAGTCATCCTCTGCAGCACAGTCCCAGGGGGTTGTCTGTACAACGAAGATTTCTGGAAAGGTGAAGGAGGAGTCCTCACAGCAGGAGGGAATTTTTAATTAGAGCTACTCTTGCCCACAGAGAGGAGCTTGTGGGGAGCAGGTGGAAGAGGCTTTTAAACACTGCAATTGAACTGCCTTAATCAGAACATCTGGTAAATCTCTTGAGGAGGGGATGGTACTTTTGAAGGCAAAGGAAGGAATTCTCTTTTCTTGACTGCTGCAGGCAGCTGCTGCTTTTCCAAGCCCCTAACGCTGAAAGGTGGCCAGCATCCTTGCCACCCGATGGGCTGGCTCCGCATCTGCTCCCCTGCCAGGGAAATAAGACAGCTTTAACTTGCAGGTTGGGGGTGAGAAAAAGGGGCAGCTACTCACCAACAGAGAAAACTTGAAAATTTGCCCAAGGAAAAGAAAGACTGACTCTGAGGAAATTCAGTGAAACATGTTTAAGGGATTTGACCCTGGAAGCCTCATCTGTTCTACCGCTTGCAATAGAAATTGCTTCCTCAGAGTTGCATAGCTGCTTTGGTGGGAGCAACTCCTCTGCCACAGTGCTCCAGCCATGCCAGAGTGAGGCAAGTCTGGGGTTTGTCCTGCAGAAATGCACCTTTGGCATTTCAAAGCCAGTGTTTTCTCCTCTCTGTATTCCCAGCATAATCTGGATTTGCAATGACTGAAAAATGGGCTGCACAAAGTCATTAGCAACATTGATTCTCATTATTATAGCATATGCCAGTGCAAAAACATCCTGCGTTCATAAGATGGATGGGTTGCACTGGCTGGGCTGTGAGTGCCTAATTAGTTAAAATACACAGCATCATAAATGCCAGCATTGACAGTTGAGGCCTCGCAATGTCAGCATGGTGAGCGGCGTTAATTTGTGCTGACATCAGACCGCTTCCTCAGTGCAGATGCCAAATCCTTGCTTTGTACTGCAGCCAGAGTATTGCATCCAAATGCAGGGCAGCGTGTGTTTCGTGTGAAACTGTCACAAGTTACAGCAGCAGTTGCTGCGAGAGACAACAGCAGCAGCAGCAGGGGCAGCAAAAGGCAAATATAGGCTCGGCAGGAGGCCAGCTAAGTGCTGCGATGTCCTTTCATCTCAGCCTTCATCACCCAAAGGGCTGCAGGAATGTGCAGGCAGGGCCTCTCCATTGCTCAGTGTGCAGCTTTCCCAGAGACGGGTGAGTCGCCTCTGCCTTATGCTTTCAGTTAAAGGTCAGAATAAGGATTCACTGAGTGCACATCCATCTCAACAAACCAAACTGCCTCACTAAATTGAACTCCTCCGCTGTCACGCAGCCTGGCTTTAAGCCTGGCAGTGGCATCAGCAGCTTGAGCACCTGTACTGGGGCAGTGCCAGATACCACTCGGTGCTGTGGCTGAGAAGGTCCTGTCCCATGTAGCCGGTGCAGGAGTCCTCTGCACCCATCCTGATGGCACAGGGGTCCTCTGCACCCATCCCACCCAGGAAAAGCCACAGCCTCCAGCAAACCACCCCAACTCCTCTCTCTGCTTCCCCAGCACAATTAATGTAACCTTTGCCAGGGAAAGCATCCTGTGAATCAGAGGGCACCGTGCCAGCTGATCTGTGAACAATTTAACCGATTTTTCATTAACCAGCAGCTTATGGAGAAGTTGCTAAATTTTATGGGCCATTAGCAGCTTCTGACGCTGCAAATGACTATGAAATTCAGGGTCTTGCAGTTTTGAATCTTGTAGGTTTGATAAATAGCCCTCGTTGGGAATGTAGCATTTTGAAGAAATGCACTCAGTCAGTATTGCCCAATTTGAACAAGCTGTTGGCAGTGTGGGGACCCGGGGGGACGTGGGGACAGGAGTTACTGCAGCAACATGCAGACCTGTCTGCCTCTCCCCCCAAAGTGGGAGATTTCTTTTGGAAAGGTGATTTTGAGAAATGTTATCCTGGTAAGACAGTCCACGATGGTGTTGGAGAGTGGGAGTGAGGCAGTGGAACAAGTGTTAACGCAGTCATTAAAACACGTGTTAATCGAGTGCAGGGGAGGACTAAGAATGCCAAGCGCTCTTTATGTAGATGTAGCCAGACATTTGCAAAAATGTCATTTATCCTTATTTTATGGCTGGGAAACCTCCATTGCAGAATGGCAGAATAAAGATCCCCATGATCCCACACAAGCCACACGTTGAGCATGTTTGGATAGAGGCTTGCCCTCGCCTTGGCCACGGAGCTATGCTACTTCCTTTGTGCAGGTAGCACAGCAAACTGCTGCCTGCCCAGCCAGCTGCCTGCATGAGGGATAACCCTGACTGCCATTATTTCCCACCTCCTGAAAATGTTCCAGCAACTTTGCAACAGAAATAAAAAGACGCTGCTCCTGCCTGGCTGAAATTATCTTGTGTGGGAGAAGATTAAAATGTGAAATTTAAACCTAGGGTAAATGGTGAAATTTTGGAGATATGGTGTTCAGATTTTGCTTTTTGACTAATGTTCCTCTTCTAGTTAATGCTGCTGGCAAGAACAGACCAGTGCACCCCTGGGCACCATGCAGAGTGATACTTGGCTGAGGACTGGGTTCAGAATCTCTGTGATCCCTGACAGGCAGAGCATCCCCCTGCCCTGGGGACGGGGACAGGAGGCAAACCCCTGCCTGCCACTGACTGGGCAGGAAGGCACAGACCCTGCTCCCCATGTAGGTGAACAGGCAAGGGCAGAGCCTGGTGCTGCACCAGGCTGGGCTGCAGCCATGCAAGAGAACATGTCCCCAGAAATGGGCTAAACTGCCAGTGTTTTGGCCAATGAGTACCTTTAGCCTTTCACTGGCAACCCACGATGCCCGAGCCAGATAGTACGACCACCTGAATGCAAGTGCCTTTCCAGTGATGCTCATTTTGCCTTTCGATGAAGGGGGATGGGTACAGGCAGAAATGTGGAGGAGGAAGCTTGGGTCATGTTCAGAGCAAATGCTCAACTGAAATTTGTAAACCCTTTGCAAAGGAAGATGGGATTTGAGGGGCCCACCAGAGTCCTGGGTGTGCTGGGGAAGCACCCTGCCTGCGAGGCTGCCTGAGCACAGAGCAGTGCTGAAGGGCAACGCTTGCTGACACAGCTTGGCCGGAGATGGGGAGATGCAGTGATTCAAAGAAGCAAATTTTGGCACCTTCCTGTGGGGAGGAGGAGGAAGAGATGCCATTTACATGCACACCACAGGAGGGTATGAAAAGCCAAGACTGACCCTGCTAATGAAGGAGAAACCTGAGCTTCCCCCCCAGATGTGTTAAATCTGCTGTGTCCATCCTGGAGGTCTCCAGCCCACCGTCCACCACTGGGGTGAAAGCAGAAGTGCTGCAAATGCCTGGGCTTGGGTTTGTTCCCAAAGACAGAGGCTCCCACTGGCAGCCCAAGTTTATTTATTAGAACATTGCAGATGGATGAAAAAATGGGACAGCTTTTGCTCCCCACTGATCTGCAGGCCAGAGCTGGAGACCAGTGTCCTGGCACCTGCCCAGCCAGCTGGGGTAACAGGGCCATGCTGGATGGACACCATGGCTTTGAACCATGGTTACTACAAAAGTTAATACAAAATGGAAAAAAGGAAGAGTTGTAAATGGAGACAGCTGGCTGCTAGGATTGAATGATGACCGGTTGCTTATAGGCAAGTTAGATGTCCAGGAGCGGTACTGAGAATTGAGCTGGACCAAAATTTAAAAATTAGAAGAAAGTTTGAAAATAGGGAAAACAAGGATCAGCAGTTTGGAGTCACTGGTAATAGACAACACACTTCATTCGCAAGTGAAGATTCGCATCCACCCCACATCAGTGTTGCTACTTGATGCCTCATACCCCCCCAAAAAACAGAAAAATGTGTTAATGCATGTGTTATCCACAAACCTCCTCAAAATATAAAGATCTTGAGTAGGAAGTCCACTTAAGAGTTTATTAAATGATTGAATGAGAAATCCATTTGTGTAGAATAGGTAGGGTGGACACCAGGGCAAACATGTTCTGCTGAGAGCATGCAGTCTCAACACTCTTTTCAGTCCCCAGCTTTGCTGATCTGGGGATCTTCACAGAACAGTGAATGCAACCTCAATATCAGTTGGGGGGAAGTATGTATTTCATGAAAAAAGACTAGGGAAAAATCAGATTTGACAGTCTGAAAGTATGTACTAATATATATTAGATCTACTCAAGGCACAAGGGTGCGCTCAGATAGCACATAATGTGTATGTTGGCGATTCAGAAGGAGATCAGTCAGGGTAATATTGCAGACATTTATCTGTACTGCTTTGATCAGGTTTTCTTTTGATGTTTCCTGAGTCAAAAAAATATTCAAGCAGAGGGTTTCTCTCTGCATTTTGATACTTGTGCTTCTAAACAGAGTCATTAAACGAGCAGGCCCATGAAGTATGAGGAATGAACCTCAGCATCTGTGCATACTTATGTATAAGCCATCCAGTCTTTGCTATGCCCATCCTTTCCTGGTTATTGCCTAGTGTGGGTTTAAGGAGTGGAAAGACTTGTTCATCTCCTCAGAGTTTAAAATACTTCATTATTTTCTGTGTGGGCCAGCCAGTAACCATCTCCGTCTGGTACAAATGCATTTCGATGGCCTGGCACCTAACTCTGCTACAGCAGTTTGGAATCATATATGAGCCTAGAGAATAGCACTACTAACTTTAAAAAAAAAAAGGTCTTTTTTAGATGGCAATGGAGGACCCTTTGAGAGACATACATGCCTGGAGAGTCAGCTGAGCCTGGCATAAGCATGTACATGGCTCTGCATTTCTGACGGCATTAGATGCATGTGTTTCTCATCAGAGTTATCAGAAGACTGCCTGGTGTAAATGTAGAGTTAAGCAGAAGCTTAAGTGCAGGCACTACTAGTACACATAGATCTGCAGTTGCCATCGAAATGCTCACAGTGGAAGTAAGACAGCTTTTGGGTGACACCTTGGTTCTGATGGGTGCTGTCCCCCACTTTGCCCCATAGCTGTTTCTCACCTACCTAGACTTTTTTGATGTCCATTACTTGGCAAGTATCACAATGTTATGGCATGGTCGGTGCTATCTCACAAACATTATAGGTGCCAGCAAGTTGCACAGAATTATACCTGTACAAGGTATGCTCATTTTAGAGTTTACCTATTATCATGCAATATTAATAAGCCAGATCCAGCCTGGCCGCCAGCGATGTGAAATACTGCTGTATCATCAGAGGAATGTGATTTACAAAATGCTCATCTCCCAAGGAGAGCCTCAGAAGAAGATACGCTGTATTTCTTTCATGTTCCTAAAAAAGCCTGGTATGGAATTTTTATTACTTTAATATCCAAAATTCAACCCTGTTTGGGCTCTACTATATTTTTTTCCCTGTAAGTTTCTCTCTGCTTCTATTTGTTATAAAAGTGTGTTAGGTTAGTTTAATTCTTCATAAGGGGATGGTATCGTTTCAAGTTAACAGGTCTTTAATAGGTTGAAAAAGTATTTAAATCATGTGCAAAGAATCCCACAGAAATACATTACTTCATAAAGCTGGAAAGCAAATAATTGGAGCAACTTCTTGAACATTTTGGGGACTACCTGTGCTAACTTGCTTTTACCATTTACCTTTGACCAACCAAAAAATTAAAGGGCCTGAAAGATATGAAAAGTGTAAACGGACTTTCATACAGGATAAGTGATGACACAGCAGAAAAGCAAAATAAATTATTTGCATCAGAGTTTACCGTGGAAGGGAAATCATCTCACATTGAAATGCTAATTGAGGTGATTTTAAACTAAACTGACAGAATTAGTGGTAGTGAATCACCAGGGTCATAAAGGGCCTGTCCAAGAGCTGTGCGGTAACAGTCACAAATTGTCCATTGTGCCAGAGAAAGAAAAGGAGGCAAATACATTAAGGGCTCTGGGTCTTTGAAACAGCCAAGTCTGATTTCTCAGAAAAAGTTTCTATTAGAAAGATCAAATGAGGCATGGTAAGATCTGAGCTTCTCAAATTCGTTCCAATAAACACTGACAAAAGACACATTTTTTTTTCTTTCACATTCACTGTACACTTTATATGAAATATCCAATACTAATATGAATCTAGTGCAGTTGCTATATATTAGAACATTGCATAAATGACATGAATAGGAATGTCTTATCTAATTTTCGTATTACAATAATCCCTTAAGCATTTAGTGTTGCTTTGAAAGAAACCAAGAGGAAATGAAACCCTCAACCCCCTTGACACTAATGGAGCAGGATGACACCCATAATTCCAAGTGACCTGCTGAATGCGGGAGCAGCTCCTAGGGATCCGGTGCTGTTCCGCAGAGCTGGAACTCAAGACAAGTCTCATCCTTTTTCCAGAACAGAATAACTTAAATTTTATCAGGAAATGTCAGGTTTGGCCTCTGCTTCCATCTCCCAGACTCTGGATTTTCCTAGCTCTTTATTGCTCTCTGTATTTTAGATCCCCTTTCTAGATATGGGGCTCCTCACTTCCCTCCCTGGTGGAGCTTCTGCCTTTGGCAGAGTGTTCTTGGCTTTGGCCAAACTTCTCATCTGCGCAGGAGCTATCAAGCCACAATCAATTAAATAGGCTCATGTGTCTGCTTCAGTTTTGGTTTCCAAAGGCAAGCTAAAGCACTTTGGGGCTAAAGTTAAAGCAAAAGACCTGAAATAGTGCCAGAGATGTGTGTGACAGATAAGACTAACAGCACCTAGCTTTTGTTTACTTTCATCTTTAGCAGTTTTTTTCAAATTAAGTCTTTTCTACAAAGTCTTAAAAGTATTTAAACCTTAATAGAACAGAACCCCTATGGAGTAATTATTATCACTTCTCAAGTTATCTTATAAGTCACTGTTATCTCTTCCCTGGAGTATGATTTAATTACTGCCATATCATGTGCATTGTATTTTGTCTAATGCGACTGCTGCTGATGAGCAGGCTTTGCTGAAAGCTGGTAATGAGTTAGGCATCTGAAATCTCACCTAAACGGAGGTTAGAAATTGGTGCTCCTGGTGATGATTAGCTGATGTTTATTTCACAACTATAAATAAAGCTCTACTGCCTAATTGTCATTTTGCAGAATGTGTTTTCACTATGTCTTTCTGATTTAGATTAATCAGCATTTCTGTGGTTTTGGTTTTTTAATGCAAGAAAGCAATTTGCAAAAGTTGTTGGAGAGGAAGCAGCATGCGTTACCTTAGTGGGCAATTTAAGTGCAGATGTTTTTGGAAGATAAATTTGTCACGTGAGTCCAAGCCACCTTAAATACACTTTGCAGACTATCAGGATTGAAGTTTGAATGTTTTTGGTGGGTAAATAATGTGAACTGCATTTGCAAAAAGAATATTTACTGCATGCTACAAGGATTAATACTGAAGACATCAAAATAACTCAGAGGCCTTTGCTGCCAGATGAACTTTAGGAAATGAAAGACTTGAGTAAGTGCTCTAGGCATGGGTGACCTGCTGTCTTAATCCAACTGCCATTTGTTATTAGAAAACAAAAATCTTCCCTTGTCATGATTATCCCTCTCTGCTTCTGAGACAGTTTTGTTTAGAGCTCACCTCTCACCAGTGCCACAGATGCTTGTATTCCTGGATCTCACAAAGTCAAAACATTTTTACTTTCCCTTATTCTGGATGAAGAAAAACATACAGAAATCCCACAAGTACAGAAATCATAGCTTCTGGTGGCAACAAACAAGTACTTTATATATATATGAGATCCACTACCTGGGAAAAGCTTCCATCTCTATTAAATCTGAAGTGAATGTTTAGCATCTCTCCTTCATAATCCCAAAGGAGATGATACTTCTGCTAGAGGATATATCCCATCACGCTTTGCAAAGGCAGGTAAACAGAAAGTCATCACACATCCCAGTTTTCCTTTTGATGTTGCCAGCAACTTCTCCTGGGGTCATTTCAAATTCATCAGTCATAAAATTATAATTGTGTTGGTTTTTCCCAAGAGGTTTTGTTAGAATGGGTAGATTTTGCTCAGCGCTTACTGCAAGTGCACAGGCAAAATGAACACTTGCTCAGGAAATGAGCAGGCTTTGATGAGAAGGGAAATGGTAAAGGAGCATAAGCAATATCCAAGCTGTGCTTCTGCCTGACATTAAACAACACATGTTCAACGTTTCATGACAAACTGATACACAGCAGAAAGTTATTGAACAAAATCCTCCTGTCTGAGAAACTTGCCAGGGTAACCATCGTGCCAGAAGTTGCATGGTAGAGATTTTAAGAAGCCATATCACGATACCGTGTCATTGGCAGATGTTTTGAGAAGTAAT
Source organism: Scopus umbretta (assembly GCA_013400535.1). Lineage (NCBI taxonomy): Eukaryota > Metazoa > Chordata > Aves > Pelecaniformes > Scopidae > Scopus > Scopus umbretta. The sequence continues at coordinate 8,935 of VZTL01044817.1, read as the reverse complement.
GAAAAGTGATGATTTGCAGTGAGTTTTGTCACCTAAAAATTGCCTCTCCTGCAGCATCCTGGTCAATATTGATACCCAGTCACCTTAAGCCTAGTTCTTGCTTATGGAGCAGACAACAGGAATGATTTTTCCATGTCCGGGAACAGTCGTGGCCCAGCCAACACAGGCACGCCATTCACCCTGGTACTCTGCCCACTAGAAGAAGAGAAACTTCCTTCCTCCCCATGACCTGGATCTGCATTACCAGGGCATTGGCACCAGAATAGTACCTTGCATGTTTGTTTGGCCAGAAGATCCCATGGGGATGTGCCTTCAGCTAGTTGGAAGTGATGGCCATCACCATCTCACGGCTCTGTAGATACCTGTGTCCCCAGATGATTAGACTGTTTCAGTGCTCTCTTCCTGCAGTTTGACAGACGTTTGAATGCTTCTGTCAAGCTTGTTTAGATGCCTATTAACTAGCAGGGAGTTTTAAGATCTGTTTTCTACTGCCAGACTGTCCCCACGTTTCTGCGAAAAATGAGGTAAGGTCCCAGGTGCTGAGACAACCTGGCATGAGTCCCTGGCACACCACATTGCTCAGGAAGGGATGCTTGGCACCTTTCCCAAGAGAAAAGCTCACATCCAGTAACCAGCTTTCACATCTGGTGCGATCGTCATGTCCACATCCCCAGGGCTGACACTTGCAGCTCTAGCTGCTCTGCACCCACCAGGTGGGTCAGGCACCCCTCAGCACATGAACAGAAAGGCAAATGTGAGACAATGATGGGGCATGGTGAGTGTAAAGACAGCAGATAAGACAATTACATCAAGAAGTTAAAAGATGTTCGAAGGGTGGAGGTTTGGTTCCTTTCCCTCCCTAATAAAAGAAATGGAGAATTCAGGTAGTGAGGCATTGGTACCTCCCTCACCCAGTTGTGCCTGAAACTGTTTGAAAAAAAGACCCTTTGGACACCTTCCCCAGCCCAACTTTTACACTTGGTTATGAAACTTGTTCTTTGTTTAAATTACATGTAGTCAGACAGCAGGAAAAATCATTACATAAAAACAGCAGAGTAAAAAGCAATGTGGAAAATACCCTGTCCTTCACAGCGTCTCTCTCTGCCTGCAACTTCTGCCTCAATAAAATAGCAAAACTCACATTCCTGCTTCTCGACACTCACCTCTGAAGTCAGGATGAAGTTCAGTTGAGCTCCTGGTAGCCTCCACCAGCCCTGCGTTAGCAGCTGTGGGCTCCTGGTTTCCTTTGAGAAAAGAGCTTGTTGAGGGCACAGCAGACTCTGCTCTGAGCTTGGGTCTCTCAGTGCCCAGAGACTGTCAGTGCAAGAAAGCCTATAATGTAAATCTCGGGAAAGTCGGTCTGCCCATGTACCTCTATCTTATCTCCCTTGACACTGATGCCAAAGGACCTGGTCTAAAAATAGCATGAGATAGATGCTGTCATTCAAGCCAGCACATAGGATTGTTGCTTTCAGGGAAACACACAGGACCACCTCTGAAAGGTGCATGGCTGGGAAACTTCTGGGAGGCATGTTGGAGAGGTGGGATCTAGTCCCATTGACCTTGTTCTCCTTCAGCATCATTGCTTGTACCAGGGTTCCTGGTCCCAGTGAAAAAGAAGAGTAGAAAAATATTTGTATTTCAGTGAAGAAATGAGTTGCAGAAATTTCACGTGAAATACGGGAGCTCTTCCTGGGGCAGAACAAGTGGGGAGTCATTCAGGCACAGAGATGAACATCACCATCCCTCCCCATCACCTCCCCAATTGCAGCTCTCCAAATAAATGCTTCCAGCCTCAAATGAATTGAGAGTCTCACATCAGTTATTGGTTTTAACTAAACATTTGCCCTAAATACATAGAAATATGTAGCTTCATTTGTATTTGCTTGCCCTAAACCCATCTAACAAACTGACACAGATCAAGAAACAGTATTTTCTCCTCTTGTTAATAGCCAGAATTTTAAATTGCATTTCAGCAAAACAATAGCTGAGTAAAGCCAGCAAGGCAGCGGCTGTCTCCACGGCTTTGTCTGTACAAAGCCCGGCACAACAGGGCTCTGCTTTCAGCCAGCCCCTGAGCACTTCTGGAATAAACAGGATAATAGGTGACTGCAACCTTTGCTTAGAAATATTTGTGAATAGCTCTGTAAGTGTCAGGAAGCTGCACAGAAAGCTTGCTGCTGCTGTGGAGGTAGATGGAAATCTGAGCAATTTTGACATTCAGATTTACAGCAGACTTTTGGCATCCTCTCTCATTTAGAAATGAATAAACCACCTTCACTCATTTGAATTAAGCTGTTGTTTCATTTTCTGCTACCTCTGTCTCCTTTTCATGTTTTGTGTTCTTCAGGTGTGAAAAGTGATTACACAAAAGAAAGAAAGGCTGGGGAATTTTTAAATGTTATCATTGCCCAGACACCCGCGTTCCTTCTCTGAGTAAACTCCAGAGCAAAGCGAGTTTTTCAGAAGAGATGAGAAAGAAAATGGTGGCGATCTTGAAATGCCTGTAAAATGTCTATGCAACATATTTGTTAATAACAAACACACAAGCAGGTGTTTGTACTCCAACACTGACCTGGTCCAGCTGTCTAATTACTACTTGTAATTAGAATAGCTAAAATATTATTGTTATCTATAAAATCAAACAAGCCAGCTCTCTCAATGTGTAAATGATTTTCCATCATTTTTGTTTTCTCAGCGAGTGGCAGGAAGGGCTGAGGCTTTCAGGACCTCGTCTTCCTTCCATGTCAGACCAGAAGACCTGGGGAAGTCACGTAACATTTCTGTGGCTCTGCTTGTGCTAGACCTAGATCCTCATGTCTGAAAACACATTTAACTCAGCTTACACTGAACTTTGCCTGCAACCCCCTCATGCATCGCAGCGGCTGAACACAACCGCTGAGCACAGCCAGCAAGTCTCGGAGTGGAGAGGTGTTTGAGTGACAGCTGCAGCATTTTCATCAGACCACTCTGCAACACACCAAGTTTTCTATTGTCTCTCATGTGCATTGTGCCTGTGTCCTGGTTTCAGCTGGGACAGAGTTACTTTTCTTCCTAGTAGCTGGCATAGTGCTGTGTTTTGGATTTAGGATGAGAACACTGCTGATAACACACCGATGCTTTAGTTGTTGCTCAGTAGTGCTGACACCAGTCAAGGATTTTTCAGCTTCCCGCGCTCTGCCAGGGGCACAAGGAGCTGGGAGGGGGCACAGCCAGGAGAGCTGACCCCAACTGCCCAAAGGGCTGTTCCATACCATACGGTGTCACACTCAGTATATAAACTGGGGGAGTTGGCCGGGGGGCAGCGATCGCTGCTCGGGGATGGGCTGGGCATCGGTCAGCAAGTGGTGAGCAATTGCATTGTGCATTGCTTATTTTGTATATTATTATAATTATTACTATTTTCTCTTCCTTTGCTGTCCTATTAAACTGTCTTTACCTCAACCCACAAATATTACTTTTTTTTTCCCGATTCCCTCCCCCGTCCCACTGCGGAGGGGGAGAGTGAGCCAATGGCTGGGTGGGGTTTAGCTTCATGCCAGGCTAAACCACAACAGCCTGTCTATGAAGGAAAGAATTAAGTGCTTGATTTTGTGCTCTGTGCATGCTAGTTGGCAGGTCTCACCTCGCTGCTGGCCATCTCCCATCCCCAAGTGCTCCTCCAGCCTCTGAACACACAAGAGCCCTACAAGACCCTCCAGAGCTGACTGCACCTGCAGAAAGACTGGTTTTAGTTTACAGCTTTCTCCAACCTACCCAGATTATCATGCCTATCACCACAGCATACCTGAATGCCTTCCAGAAAGACAGTGACATGATGAAGTCAGCACCTGTCTTTCATGGGTTTCACTGTGTCTCCCTCTCTCTCTCATCCATACCATTTCCCTTTATATTTCCCACAAGATACCTCCTTTCCTGGAGGCCACTGTGCTATAGTTTTCTAAATGCTTTCCCACTCACAAATCCTAGGTAACCTCTCTTTCCCCAGTCCCCAACATCCATACTGCCTTCCATGAGCGGTTGACAAACATACACAAGTTAAAGCCCGGTGGAAATCTCCTCAAATAGTTTTGGAATGAGAAGCTCCATTTACACAGTACCACAGAAGGGAGAGAGCAGAAATTAGCCATCACTTCATTTAAGAGTTTGAAGGGCAGAACTCCAAGTCAGAAACTTGAAACTGTGAAATGACGAACGTCTCACAAAAGTGGCTGTTACCGACTGAGAGGTGAGATGGAGGGAGGCGGGGAGACTGTGTGGGCTAGGAGCTGAGCAGAGCACAGGCACTTCTGCCTGAGTGATGTGTTTGCCATGTCTCATAATAAACACCTATCTGTTTTTGAGCTGATAGTAGGCGCTTGTATCGATTAGGACAATTTGCTAATTCTATGTCTGTGTGAGCTATCTCACACTAAAAAATAGGATAAAACATTTACTAAAAGTGTAAAATTAATGTACCTGAGTGCTCTGAGCCTTTACAGCCATCATGATGTCTGGAGCACTACTCAGAGCTCTAAACAGAGCCATTGAATGCCCATTGCGGTACTCTTGGGTGTCCACCTCAGGCCATCCATCTGCTTCCACAGAGAAGCACATATCTGTAAGGGAAAGGAGATCTTGTGTCATCACCATGAGCCCCCTGTGAATGTTCCTCAGAACCCTGGATTTTTTACATGGCACTGGATACCAGTGTTTGGGCAACTGGATCAAGCCACTAAAGTCTTAGATTTGACCCATGGCACCCTTGATGGTATGGAAGGGGTTTTCTTTATGTCCTGCCCAACAACTTTTGCTCAAGCTCCTGAGACAGCTCACCAGTGCCCTGACCTTGTTTAGCTCCCAACACTTGGCTGGTCTTCCCTCATGCTTGTAACTTTGCATTCCTCCATCAATAAGATACCAGTGTTTGGAATATAATTACGGGCAAAATAGGTTGAGGAAACAAATCCGTAAAAGCTGAAAGCAATTAATTACAGGTTAAACCAAGGATATAAAATCAACTTGTCCATGGAGAAATTTGCATGCACTCTGAATTTATGGGCAAGACACTGATGTCAGTGGGACTAAAGGCACGTTCATAACTTGCTAAATTACTTATCTTAGTTCACGTACTTTCATGAATGAGATGACATTCTGTATATGTTTTATTTTACTCAAAAGTGGGATTCATTTTTTAAATACTAAAGGAGGAGTAAACTTTTCCCCTCTTCTCTTCTCTTCCCTTCCCTTCCCTTCTCTTCTCTTCTCTTCCCTTCCCTTCCCTTCTCTTCTCTTCTCTTCCCTTCCCTTCCCTTCTCTTCTCTTCTCTTCCCTTCCCTTCCCTTCTCTTCTCTTCTCTTCCCTTCCCTTCCCTTCTCTTCTCTTCTCTTCCCTTCCCTTCCCTTCTCTTCTCTTCTCTTCCCTTCCCTTCCCTTCTCTTCTCTTCTCTTCCCTTCCCTTCCCTTCTCTTCTCTTCTCTTCCCTTCCCTTCCCTTCCCTTCTGATGGAGAGCAGCCCTGCCTGAAAATCAGGTACTCAGGCTGAACATTCAAAATGGATTTTCAAAGTCTTGAATTACTTTGTAAAAGTTAATGCCCATTAATGGATCTCAGGTGGAACTCTTTAAGAACAAGAGGTTTGACTAAAGAGGAAGTGAGCTTAGTAATGCTTCTGTAGCATGTCAGGAGCAGCTATCATGGTCAGGCCCAATAATCTGGCCTTCTGCATTAGAAATGCAGTTACAGCTAATGATGAATTTGAGAAATGGTAATAATTATCTAGCTCAATTTATCTGTTCTAACCTCAGTCAGAGACCAAAGTAGTAATTGCTGTTGTTCCTAGTTGAATGATGGAGGTTGCTCTGCTCTAATTCCTACCAGCATCATAACAGCCAAGAGATAATAATGACAGAGAATTATAGACTTTGCTCAAATGTTGTCAGACTGGGCTGAGGCATCAGACAATTGCTCTATATACATAACACACATTGGAAATACTAAAAAAAAAAGGAAAAGCAGACATTCTAAATAAAATCAATTATTAATTGGCTGCCTGCATTTGCCCTTAATGTGTGCACCAATTTGAGGCAATTTTGCTTAAGAAACACTGTGGTAGCTTTAATTTAGATGTCATAGCAAAATGTGTACTATGAGTGTTTGTCTAACTCTGTCCAGCACATTTCAGTTACATAGAAAGGAATTAAGTTGCCATTTTTCATTTCTTTGTTATTTACTTCGGTAATAATATACTTTAAATTTTAAAATGACACAAATGACGTGGGTAAAACATCTAGACCCCTTTACAATTACATCTATTAAGGCCAAGAAATGTATAATGTTTCCTTATCCAGCGGGATTTTTAACAGAGCATTTATAGCATAATAAAGGTTTCCTTTTTTCTTTTTTGGCTGTGTAATTGACTTGGCTCCTTATGGTCTTTGGCAAACATGACATTAATTAAATTTACAGATCATACTAAATTGTAAGGTGTTGCAAAACCCAGGATAGATGGCAAAATAATAAAAAGGGACCCGCAGAATTCAGAGATATAAGTAGGCAATAAAATGAGATTCAGTCTGGCAAAAAGCAGGTAGGGAACAATGAAAGCAAAATACAGAAACTGTACAGCTATAAGCTACATGGAAAGCAGTAGTGAAATTAAAGACTGTAAAAAATCCAGGGTGTTGCTTATGAGTTTATAAACTGTAGTTGTCATCTGGCTGTAAATGCCAGCCCTATAAGCAGGTAGTTTGAGAGGAGACCTGTACCCATCCTGCTGTGTACCAGTACAGATCTAAACTGCGTACAAATCCAGTGATACTTGGGCAGTTGTAATTCAACCTAAGATCCATTTCATTAATTGTATTAGTCTTTATTGTCACATACATTGCTGCAGTGCCTTAAATATGCTGAATATAAACACTTTTCTTTCTGAAGTAGCTGACTACATAAAACAGGTACAAGAAATGATGATTGGGAGCTGGGAAGGCCACCACAAATGAAGACCACACAAAGAAAATGAGAAGAATATACAATATCATCAGTAGTACAAGACTAGTAGAAAGTTTCATGTCAGTGGTATGTACTGTTGCAACTAAGAATGTACACAAAGACAAAGGTACCAGGCTGATAGCCCAGCATGAGAAAACGTAAGAGACAAATATCTCCAATGACAGTGGGAGCTGTCAACATGGATTCACCAAGGGGAAGTCATGTTTGACCAATTTGATAACCTTCTATGATGAAATGACTGGCCTGTTCGGTTGATGAGGGGAGAGCAGTGGATATTGTCTACCTGGACTTCAGTGAGGCTTTGAACACTGCCTGCTGTAAGATCCTCGTAAAGAAGCTGACAAGGTATGGGCTGGATGAGCAGACAGTGAGGTGGTTGAAAATTGGCTGAATGGTAAGGCCCAGAGAGTAGTGATCACTGGCACGAAGTCCAGTTGGAGTTCAGTCACTCAGGGGTCAATAGCACGTTTGATCCTGTTCAACATCTTCTGTAATGATTTGGATAATGGGACAAAGTGCACTCTCAGCATGTTTGCTCATGACACAAAACTGGGAGGAGTGGCTGATATGCCAGGGGGATGTGCTGCCACCCAGAGGGACCTCAACAGGCTGGAGAGAGGGGCTGGTGTGAACATCATGAAATTCAGCAAGAAGGCAAAAAATCCTTCACCAGTATGTGCCAGGGCCACCCAGCTTGAAATCAGCTCGCTGGAAAAGGACTTGAGGGTCTTGGTGGAGATCAAGTTAAACATGAGCCAGCAATATGCCCTCACTGCAAAGAAGGCTAACGGTATCCTGGGCTGCATTTATCAAAGTATTGACAGCAGGTTGAGGGAGGTGATCCTTCTGCTTTATTCAGCACTGGTTAGGCCACACCTGGAGTCCTGTGTCCAGTTTTGGGCTCCCCAGTACAAGAAAGACATGGACATATAGGAAAGTCCAATGAAGGGCACAAAGATGATGAAGGGACTGGAGTGTCTCTCCTATGAGGAATGGCTGAGAGAGCTGGGACTGTTCAGCCTGGGGAAGAGAAGGCTCAGGGGGATCTCATCAATGTATATAAACACCTGAAGGGAGGGTGCAAAGAAGACGGAGCCGGACTCTTCTCAGTGGTACCCAGTGACAGGACCAGAGGCAACAGGCACAAACTGAAACATAGGAGGTTCTGGCTGAACATCAGAAAACACTTTTTCACTGTGAGGGTGACTAAGCACTGACACAGGTTGCCCAGGGAGGTTGTAGAGTCTCCAACCCTAGAGACATTCAAAACCCACCTGGTCATGGGCCTGGGCAACCTGCTCTAGGTGGCCCTGCTTGAGCAGGGGGCTGGACTAGATGACCTCCAGAGGTCCCTTCCAACCCCAACCATCCTGTGATTCTGTGACAGGAGGATGTGCACAGCGCAGTACATAATATCTGGGAAGACCAGTATTTGGTGGTCATATATACACTGCTATTGATATAACTAATATGCAGTCACAGGAGATGATCCCTTTGTTGGCTGATTTTAAGATATCTCAGTTAAAACTTCCATTAAAAAAGATGGGGGTTTATGTGTGTTTTGAATTTAAAATTTTAAATCGCACAAATCAACAAGAACAACATGATCTTTCTTATCCAAGATATGGTGAACACAAGTCAGTGAAGAAAAAGTTCTGCATTTATTCAAAGCACAACACCCAAGCAATTTTTAAGGATTATTCAAGTAATGTCAGATACATTCTCAATACATATAGGAAAGCAGGATCCATTCCGATTAGTGTATTTTGCTACTGTACCATTTTTTTCATACACAGATAGCTATCATCCCCATAAATGCTTGAAAATAGTTTTCTTTAAACCTGTGCATATCCATTTTCACCAAACAGTTCAGCTCTCTGATAAACTAACCAAGCTGCATCCCATATCTATTAAAGGAAGATTGCAATATATCCATCTTGGGGGGG
>VZTL01044816.1:21756-38085 GCA_013400535.1 Scopus umbretta | reverse complement strand
TGCCCTGGGGAGTCCACATCTGGAGTGCAGTGTCCAGTTCTGGGCTCTCCAGTTCAAGAAAGACAGGGAACTACTCAAGAGAGTCCAGCGGAGGGCTATGAAGATGATTAGGGCACTGGAACATCTCTCTTACAAAGAAAGGTTGAAAGAGCTGGGTCTGTTTAGCCTGGAGAAGAGGAGACTGAGAGGAGATCTTATCAATGCTTACAAATACCTGTCACCTGGTGGGTGTCAGGAGGATGGGGCCAGACTCTTTTCAGTGGTGCCCAGTGACAGGATAAGGTCAACGGGTACTAACTCAAAGGAAGTTCCGTCTGAATATGAGGAGAAATTTCTTTACTTTGAGGGCGACGGAGCACTGGAACTGGCTGCCCAGAGAGGATATAGGGTCTTGTTCTCTGGAGATATTCAAAACCCCCTTGGATACAATCCTGTGCAATCTGCTCTAGGTAAACCTGCTTTAGCAGAGAGGGGGGTGGGGAAGGGAGGTGGACTAGATGATCTCCAGAGGTCCCTTCCAACCCCAACCATTCTGTGATTCTGTTCAAGGTGAGACCATGCATATCTGGCAAGGAACAAGTCCCAGCCCTACAGAAACACAAACCAGGGAAAATCACCAGCTGAAATAAGAGCTTGCAGGAACATGTCAGCTCTCACTGCGGTCAGACAGCGCAACCACACTGGTGGCCACAAGGCCACCAGTTGTCTGGCACACTCGCAGGAGAGGGGTTGCTTTGTGACACAGACTCATCGGTAAGGCAGTGGGAGGACACAGCACCTGTCAGACAACTCACAGTGTTGGATCATCTTTTGAGGGGAAAATAGACCAGTGGAAGAACTATAAAATGTGACAGCAGATGGCATTATTTGTAGAATCAAAGAGCCGGAAGTCTGAACTGAGGCCCTAAAAACTGTAGGGAAGAAAGAGGGCAGACTCAGACTCTGCATTGACCCCAAGGAGCTGAGCGAGAACATTCAAAGGAAACATTTCCACTTGCTTGCAAGTAACAACATGTGTGCTGGTAGAGTGGAAGCCAAATTCCTAAGCAAATTTGTTGCCTTGGCAAGGCTTTGGCAGATTCTCCTGGATATAGAAAGCCAAAAGGATTGCCTTCTCTGTAAACTGCTTGGGAGATGTTGCTGTGTAAGGTCACCTGTGGGCACATGTCTAGGACCAGAAATGGTTCTGCTGGCACTGCTACAACTAAACTGCTACTAAACTACTAAAGGTTTGTGGTTGCCATATTGAAACAATTGTTTCACTAGGAGTCCTGATGTCACTGGAAAAGACCTTTCCTGTAGAACTGAGGAGCAAGAAGGGACTCAGAAGACCCATATCACCCCATATTTCCTGTGTGATCATGTATGTGGTGTCTGTTGAAGAAGTCTTTTGCAAGTGAGTTGTGGGCATCAAAATGTGACAGGCAGTGAGGAACTCAAGTACTGTGCTGAGGGAAGCCGGAGAAAACACTGCTCTTCTCCTCCCTCTCTCCACTGTTGTGCCACAACTATGAAAAATAGAAATATGGATGGCATTTTTCCTGACTACTGCAAGAGTCACCAATATTGAGAGGAAAATTGCCAGCTGGTGTAAACTGGCCTGAAGCAGCTCTGCTGACTCACACCCTCTGAAGACTTGGCCATACCAATATTTTAAACGAGGCATTAATTAGATAATAGCAAGTTGGTCAGAAAACTAAAAGAGCTGAATTTGGCAGGGGTGACCACCCCTGGCTCTGCTCTCCATTCCTCCCCAGGGGCTGCAGAGCTCTGAATAGCAATAGCTTGTAAATATTCATGCCTGCTCTTCTTCATTACGGGCTGCCCAGGCCAGCCCTTTCTCCTGCCTTTGCAGAGCCTTGTACACAAGCCTTCCCCAAAGCAAATGATGCTTCATGCTGGCTGGTTTGGATGTGGGCAGGTCCTGCTGGCTTGCAGCTGGCTTGTTTTTACCTGCCATTCATGTCATCTGGGCTCTATATCTTCTGCCTCACACCAGCACAGCTGCCTTTTCTTTTGTGTAAGAAAGTAAACGTACTGCCCGAAATTGCTTGCCCTTAATAAAAATTAGGTAGCAGTGTCCACCATTCCCCAAAATCTGCTTGCTTCAAACATTGCATTGGTTCAGCTCACACTCACTCTGCGGTCAGGCAGAGGTAATCCCCTGGCAGCCTGGGTAGCGGCACTGTCTCTAGCTGCAGAGCAAGGCACAAGCAAGGCAAGCAGCTCCACAGCAGCCCAGAGGAGAGGACCACCAGGAAGAGGGCTGCTGCCACTTGTGTACCCAGGCCATCCTCAGCCATTGCTGGGGCTGCTGACAACAGTGCCAATTAGTGCCAGTCGTACAAGTGGTTCCCGTGGTGTGGACACCTGTCTGCGAGGGAGAGCACTGAAATCACCCACGCATCTCACAGAGGTCACTGAGCAGCCATTCGATGCTAATAACTTTTGGTCACTACCAGTTTGGGCCGCAATCGAACCATTGACCTAGAGGTGAAAGGCTGTATATCCCATTACCAACCTGCTAAACCATCCAGTCGCCCTATTACTGCAATTTTAATTAACTGAGCCAACAACATGAAAGCTGAAGGGAGGGGGAGTGGGCAAAGAAGCGAGAACACATTGGCTTTTACACAAGATTTGTTTCTTTTGAGTGGATTCTGCTTTTTGTTGAACAGCCTTGTCCTAACCTGTACTGCCCATAAGACATTCCCTGACCTGCTGCTCAGGACAGGAATTCACTGCACAGTGCCTGTTAATAGCCAAATGGGTGAAACACGGCTGCTGCCTCCCCTTTACCATGCAGTCACTGCTAGAGCATTTCCTGACTTCCAGAATTTGATTCTCATCAGGAACATTCCTTAGATTGAAACACAGAAAAAAATGAAAGGAAGTCCCAACATTATAAATTCTGATACAGCCTTTTTCTGGAACAAACAAACAAAACCCTGTTTGCTCTCAAGTCCCTGGATGCTAGGATCCAGAGAAAGCCTGCCTTAATGGTGTCTGTATCAGGGATGTGCTCAATAAGCAGAAAAGTGGATGTTTCTGATAAGCACATGACTTGACCATCCCTAAGCTCAACTAATACAAGTCATTGAAATGGCTCCACACTTGTTTGAAAGTGGAACAAATCAGTATGCTTCTCTGGTGAGAAATCATGTCATTGCCAGATGCAGAAGAAAAATAGAAAATTGCAATTTGTTCAGATTTTCACAACAGCACACATAATTTCCTCATCTTCTCCTTTCCATGAATTTTAGTCAGCATCTGTGGCGCTGGTTGGGAGGAACGATGGTGAGCCCTACAGGAACTCTGAGGTTGCCATTCTGGGTTTCACTTGTGCTGTTACCGCCAACAGCTTCTCATGCAGCAAGAACCTCCATAGCTTTCCTGTGATATCTATCACCATCACTTGAATGATGTATGCAGTCTCTGTGGATTCAGAAACAGGGAAAGCAAATCATTGCCTCAACCTCAGAGCAGTTCTACTGCCTTGTCCCCTGCCTGCATGTGGATCTTGCACTGGAATTATACAGCAGTCAGTATTGCTCCTTTATATTCGTGTGCTTCCTTACCCAAGCACCTACATTTCAAACAGCATCCACTCCACTGCTGAGCCTGGAGTACTTCACGCTTATTCTTGCATGTGTGTTTGATAAGTCATGGCATGACTATTTTTTTTGTGTGTGATGATTATCAACCATGGTCTAATCCCGCAACATAAATGACAGACAGAGAGTCCCTAAAATGCAGCAGCTCCTCAGGGTCTAGTATCCTGTGAAAACCCTGCTCCTTGCAGGCTGTTCCTGTCTCCAGCAGTGCAAGCACAGGGGGAGGCCGATCACAGCTTGATTCCAGTCTCCAGCTGTCTGCAAAAGCTGCTCTTTGCTTGGGGCCTCACACACAGTACAGGCCAATCCTCAACACAGGGCTTTCCGGCGGTGGGGAATGGCTCAGCTGAAAGCCTGTGCAACCCCTTGTATGCATGAGCCTCTTTGATGCTCTCTTGCCTTGTTATTTCAAATGCTTTGCATGTGTAACTTGTATAGCAGGTCTAGAAAAAGAAAATGAGCAAAAGGAAACCAGGACTAAACTGTGCTTTTAATTATACCTGTGGTTGGGATTGAAAGTAAAGTATTAAGCAAACCTAAGCTATGTGTGCCCTTCTGGCTCTTCTCCTTTCCCTCCACCACTCTCCTGTACCCTATGGACCCTCCTCAAGATGCACTATCTTGTTCTTTAATAGTCTCCATTTTCCTCTTAGCACCCCTCCAGAGTGCATCCTCACTCTCTGCTGCCCTGCTCTGCTATCCTTTGCTGACCCCTCTCTCCTTTTTGCCAAAGGAGGCAATAAAGTCTCGCCGCACAGACCCGGGAGTTTGTGGCACTGTGGGGAGACAGATCAGAAATGCCACAGCAGCTTCGCAGTTCAGAACAGGGGAGGTGGAAAGGGGTCAATTAGATTAGGAACATAAACAGCAGCATCCCTGCCCATGAACTAACATTCAATTCCTCTATCAGTCTCCATCTGAAGATCAAAGTGCTGGAGGTCTGAATATAGGAACTGCACTGCAGCATGAAAAATGTTGTCTGGGGAGATAAAACAGCTGCTTGGGAGAGAGTCAGTGAAGTATTTCTAGAGAAACCTCTGCGCTACAGGTTGGGGTCAAGTCTCTGTCCTGGCACACATTCTTGCCTCCTGCTGCTGTGCTCAGGTTAGTTAGGTCCACACCTAGGCATCGTTCAAGAGGCAGTGAGGAAAAGCATCTCCATGTATGTCTTCACTGGTCTTGAAGGTATAAGCACTCCTTCTCTGTCGCAGCATAAAGTCAAAGAGGGCTATCTTAGCCCCAGGTACTTCTTGCCACCCCTCAGTGGCTGGCTGCCAGGGTTTCTGGACAGCTAACCACCCAGCCTGCCTAAAGGAAGTAACACACTTCTTGGAGAAAAGTGGGCTCTCTGCTGGTGGTCTGGACTCAGAAGGCACCTGCCTGTGCTCAGCAGATGCTGGTATAGAAAACACTGCATTAACCAATAGGATGGCCTACAAATTAAGGCAGAAGCTCAGATACAGAGACAGGCCAAACTAACACCATGACTGCCCTCTGAGCAATGAAAAGGATGGTTTCAGGCTGTGCTTGCTACAGCCTCCAGCTAACGTGAGCAGGGAGTAAGCCATTAAAAACACTGGCTTTTATGCATTTAGACTAGAAAGCTTCAAAGTTAATAACCTGTTAAGATGAATCAGACAGTCCCACTTCAGACCTCTTTCCCAGGCTACCTGCAAACTCAGTATGACAAAGATTTACACTTGGTTCCTGCTTTAATAATTTGTTTTCATGCACATCATGGCTAAAAATGTGTGTTACACAACCAACGAAACTCTAATTCTGGAACACATTTCTTGCATGAGACCTGGAAGCCACAGCAAATTCCACGAGCACAGAAGCACAACCCTCTGTTATGCTTATAACACATCCATATCTCAGACAGGCAAAGAGTGGCTGTATTGTATGCTGATCTACAAAAGCCAGCCACAGAGGATTTATCTCCTCCTTAGTGACAATACACTCTACTCTAGCTCTGCAGAACTAATTATTAGGAAACACTACTGTCCAGGTCCCCAAAGCAGACCTCTCCAATGCTACCCTCCCTCCAAAAGCATGAAATGATGTTGCAGCCCAGAGTGCTATCTGACTCATCATGACAAATTGTGGAGAAGAGGTCTTGGCACACTCTGCAGCTGGCAGATGCTCTGCTTAGCACAGCAGTGTGGAGGACAGCACCTGGCACAGTGGCTTACCCGCGGTGGTGGCACAGTGCTACAGACTGCCCCCACCTGGGACTGCACTGCGAGGCACAGCTAGCTGGGCATAGCTGGATGAGCACAGCTGGATGGCAGCCACAGCTGGTGTTGCAGACAGAGGGAGACAGGGGGACTGTGCCACACTAATGTGAGAAAGAAAAATCTTAGCTGTGGGAGAGCCTGAGGAGGATGGGAGTCTTAACACTAGAGATTTGACAGGGCTCAGAGGTCTTGTGGAGGTCTTGTTCCCACTTGCTTCAGTGAGTTTTGCCCATCAGTGTTGCTTAGAATATTTTGAATGGGAAATACTTTGGTGTAATTGCTGGTTTCCTGTGTCCTCACTGCTCCTCCACTTTCCCTCAGTGGTCTGTGGGTCTCTGTATCAGATGCTTTCACTCCTGGCCTGCTGTAGTACTTGGAAATTATGGTTCCTAGATAACCACCAGAAGCCTCTTCTCCCTCTTATAAAGTGGCTTAAGCTCACATACTTCTCCCTTTACTTTGATGCTCACTAGATTTGGACTTCTCTTTACCTGCTGCGAAGCTCTTCATGTGACCTCCAGTCATATCAACATCCGGCCACTAAATACAGCATCAGTCTAACACCCCAGGGACCAGCCTCACCCTGCACACAAATAAGCCACAAGAGAGACCATGCCCTTGGCCGTTGTGGTCCCAGGCACTGCCACTGCAATGTTCAGCAAAGGCACATGAGCCTTCTTGTACCACCACCCCATGCCGGCAACCATCCCTTGGGGCTGCAGGCAAGGGCCACCTGCAATGTCATCCCCGCCCCCAGACATGGCAGAGGCCAGGAACAGCACCAGACTAAAACTGAACACCTGAAGTGGAGCTGCAGCAAATAGCAAGAGACACTCCTGAGGCACCAGAGTGACAGAAATCTCCTGCCAGGAGCTTGATTGCATTTCAAACAGAACTTACTATACAATGAATGCTTACTATACAGCTTGGACCCTCTGGGGATTGTGGCTTTCCAAGTACTGGAGATTTGAAAATCATTGGCTACTTTTAAACAAGAAGAGGAGGGCTCAGGTCACTCTAGCAATGAAGGCCACTGGAAGGTGCAAGAGAGGAGATCCTGCAATCCTGACCCAGTCCTTAGCCTATGTGCCTCTCAGGCCACTTGCTGCTTCCAGTTTAGGTTTTGTTTGTTTTGTTCTGGACATGGCATCAGTTCCTGGACACTCTACCACACTCCACAACCCAGCCTGGACCTGAGGTGGAGAAATGTCCCGGCTCTAGCACTGCTGTACCCCAGACATGACATTCCCTTCCATCCCCCCATGCCTGGCTCTCAGAGCTTGCCACTCTCAGGCCACATAGCAGCAGTCCTGAGAAAGCAAAGGCAGGCACAGCCACTGACCCAGACATTTCAGGCATTCCCAGGGGGAATGCCATTGGTACAGCAAAGGCTTGTGTCCCTGCCCTGTGTGTGATCACCAGTCATGCGTTAAGCTTCAGCTAACACATCAAGGGTTACCAAACTGAATTTTAGCTCAGAAGAGTGGGGCAGCATGCCCCAGTTCCCAGGACAGCAATTTCATTTCCTGGGATAGCAGAGTCTCCACTGACCCTGCACAGATCATTGCTCCTGTCCTGGAGTTAAGGACTTGTGTGAGCATAGCTCACTGGGTTTCCCTGGGCTTGGGTGAAGATGACACTTTTGTTGGTCCAGAGTGGCATGACTCACTGTCATGTCATCCAGTGTGACGGTTACCTGCTCACCGTTGGAGTGGTCCCCAGCAGGATGGACCATCCATCCCCCAGCTCCATCATGTCTCTGGCTACAGGTTCTTTTCCCATTTACCTGCATTTAACGCCCCTCTCTCCTCATTTAAATGCTTGCTGTCCCCAGGAACATGTAGACATGATATGCCATCACCAGCACTCAGACTTTTCTCCTGCTGCTTTTCTCACTGCTCCTGACATATTGCTGGTCTGTACTTTTCAGACATGGGTACCCAGACCACACCAACATCAGAGAGAAAGGCTCAGTTGCTGGAGCAGACATAGACCACCAGACCCAGCCTGTTAAAAGCAGGGAAGATATGCTAGTGCTGCTGTACTTTAAGTAAGGGGAAGGAAAGATTCTTTATCTGCCTTCTTGCAGCTCCCGTTTTCTTGTTCAAGGAGTTTGAATTTCCCTGGGGGAAGCTGGACCACCCAAGGACGTAGCCACACTCTGAAGCACAGAGGAGGGTGAACATCTGCTGGCAAATACAGAAGGGTGGGAAGGAGGGACAGCAGCAACAGAGGAGAGTCAGTAAATGCTCAAAGTCATAGGCTGCTGAGAGCAAACAATCTCAGCAAATGTCCATGATGCTGATGAAATCTTGCATCTAGGGGGAGAGGAGAAGCAGTTCTGAACCGTACCTGTAGTCATTTCTGCATGCCCACATCATGGAAATTTATGCATCAAGTCACAGTAACAATCTTTAAAAACAATTCACATGCTCTTTTCACTCATCTTATGAAAAAGCTCTCTGTACATCCCTTAAGCCCTTGCAAATGCCCTCTGACATACCAGTGGCAGAGTGCATGAAGTGCTTTATGGCATGGTATAGAGGTCCTGCTGGGATTCACAGTGATCTCAGCCTCTAACCCCAGGCTCCTTCATTTTCCACCTCTGCATGTTCACACACATCTCATAATAGCTTTACATATGGGTTCCCTGTAAACAAGAGGGGGTTTGTATTGGATGGGTTTTTTCACATTTTTGTTTTTGGCAAATTCATTTTTCCTTCATTCAACTAGTCGTTTTCATTAGCATCTCTAGGACAGTGGAGGCCTGAGGGTATAGGCTGCAGGGAAGAGTGGCCAGTGCTGCTAAGACTATGGGCTGAGGGTGTGGGTAAGCTGTGAAAGGCAACATTTGAAATCAGGAGATGTTTTATTGCTTGCAAAGCAAAACACACAATGGGGTAACACCACAAGCACTGAGGATTTCCTCAACTGTTTGCCCGTTCTTGTCTTGCTCTCCCAGCAAAGTGAAAAAGCTACACCAGTGCTCAGCATCCCATACTGGGTGCCTTCCCCTCCCTAAGTACCCTGCTTTCCTTGGCCCCGACTCTCAGCAGCGCTGTGCCAAGGGCAGCTGGCATGAAGGAATCTGGTAAGGAACAGCCCTGGGTCTAATGGCCAGGGACCGCTGTCTTGCTTTTGAAAAACAATCCACACTGTTTATTTTGTTTTCCTTATCAGTGTTCTCTCTAATCCACTCTAGTTGTCCCACATCAATCTTAAAACATGAACATCACCCCATGTATAACATTATTTTTTATCAGTATTTTGAGGTCTCAAAACACAACAGTAACACAAAATATCTGTGACATCTGTCACAAGAGAGAAGGAAAAAAATTTTTCTTTTTTCAAATCCACTCCTAACATCATATTTCAGACAGTCCTTTCAGATTGGGAGACACCCCCCCAAGCAGATTTTTCCACCAAAGGAAGAAGGTTCTTCCAGCAAAGTTGATAAAGAAGGGGTTTTTTTTGGAGCACAGGGCCACCAGTGGCTTCTGATGGCATCATCATCTGCCCTTCCATCTCCTGCCCAAACACTTGTGCTTTACTGTGGCAGGGATAAAATTCCCTCAGCTAAGACTGTGTATATCTTCATGTGACCACAGAGGCTGGCTGGCTACCTGTGAGCTCCGCTATGTATCTGGGATTTCCACCAAACACAGACTCTGGAGGGGGTTGTATTTGTGGAAATCCTTGTCTTCTTTATTCTTCTTGATTCTGTAGATCCTCCTTCCCCATTGCTGTATGGGCCTATCTTGACAAATGATAAATAGAAGCTATTGCAAAATGACACTGTTTTGCAGGTTTAACAGGTTATTTTAATACACAGATGCCTTCCTAGCTCCTTCTAGCTAATGCTTCCTTACAGATTTCCTTAGGGAAAATTATTTCATCCTTACTGATACAGATGACAACAGGAGGACCTTCTAGCATTTCATCACACTTCTAAAAATAAAGCCACTAAAGCCACTACATGACACAGCACTCACTTTTACTGCAGTATCCCAATGAAAAGCATAAAAAGGGTTGAAGCCTCTCTTTGCAGTGCCCTGTGCTGCTTTTCTGATCACACCTAGTAATATCATCTAATAGAACTAGCTTCAGAAATAGTGTGTTCAGTGGCGGAAAGAGGGCTGGCTTTCTTAGCTGAACTGATTTTCAGAAGACTTGTACATTAGTTTTCAATAGAAAAGGTACATTTTATAAAGAGAAAGAGGGCTCAGTGCTGTTACTTGTAGTGTGTAGTTTATCCAAAGCAGCATTTGGAAACTGAAGAAAAGCAAAAGAGGATGTTTAGATAGCATATTAACTCTGAGTTCATTCTGTAACTTAATTAAAGGGTTGTGTGATGCCATTTGTGAGTCTTCTCCAATGAGCTATTACCGCATGCTGCCTTATACAGCTTTTCTAACCTTACAGCCACCACCCTGTTTTATCATTTACATGTGTTTGGCTTAGAAAATAAACAACCATAAAAAGTGAATGGTCTCAAAAAGAGAGAATTGTCTCTGCATGGAGACAGTGGTATAGCTGTGTATCCCCATGTGCTCAGTGCAGCTTGTATTGCTTTCTCTTAAACATTTGGATTAATTTCCTGCTCAGAGTAGACCGATCCCTTACCAAAGTAAAACCCATGTCAGCTTTAGCAGGAATGTTTTCGGAGTCTCCACCTGGGAAGACTATGTCTCTGAGTGGGAAAATAAACACATTGGCCTTCAGTTGGTTCACTGACTATTTTCTCTGCTGACAACACTAATTGTTCTGTCAGTCAGGATGATGATGATTTTCAGCACCAGGTCCTGAAAGAAGGAGAGGATAATGTTGCCTTTTGTTAGTATCTGTGCTCAGAAAACATGGTGGTACCTGATTTCATCATACGTTCATAAAGTTAACTTAGAAACCAGGGGAGGTTGGATAGCACCTCCCAAATGGTCATGAGCCGACATAGATAAAGACAACTTTCACTGAGTCTTTCCTTATGTTTCAGATGTAACAGATTAGGAGGAATATTTCATATATGCTCACGAGTTTTTTAAGTGCACTGTACTCTAAATTATGTCATTACACTGGGAAGTGACTGCATTTCCCATAGGTATAACAAAGCAAAGCTAGGTCTGTTATTCACATCGCAACACTGACATGCAGGAAAGTTATTTTGAAAATCATAAGATCTTTTTTCTTCTATGCAAAGACCTTTTTTATAATGGAGGACTTTTGCAGAACTCTAGTAGTACCAACAGGAAAATACCAGAGAGATATACCACAAAACACTGGTTCAAATCAGCACCAATTGCTATTATAAAGCAGACAAAAACCTGTAACAAGTAGTTGAAATTACTTTGCCAGACTTGTGGACCACCTAGATCCACATCTGTATGGACAGTTTTTTTCCGGAAGTTCAGTGATTTTTTTTTTAAGAGCTCAGAGTACTAATGCTGTATTACAGGAGCACAGTAATTATGTATAAGAATACGTATAAGACAGTGAATATACCCCTTTTGCACAAAAAAAAGGGAAATAAAAAAATGTGTCCAGAGTATTCATTATACACTAATTTCTTACACAGTAATTTCTTATACAGTATGTCTACAACATAGGAAAATGAAATACTATCTCACAGATAACACTAATGCCTCCAGACATGGTGCCATCATCGTCTTTCTCACTAATCTCCTACCCAGTTAATGGAACATACCCAGAAACAACTGTTTATACTTTAATTCCACTTCCCCAAAACATCTCTCTGAGTGTTACAACCCAGAGAAGTTTGGGGGAACAACAGCAGTGCACACTTTCCCTGTAGATGGCAATGCACTGTGTATTTATGAATGTATATGTGTTTACACAAATAGGTAAACACTCCATCTGACAAGAAACCACAATGTCAATGTGCATATATATTTTGCAAGAAGATGGTTACACTGATGTCATATATATGAAACATAGTGTTCAAGGCACTGGCATACCCTCACAGGAGACAGTATTTGCAGCTGTCTAGTGAGCTACCACTGCTCCTGCACACATTAAGCCAGCTGCAGAAATCGTGCATTGCTTACTCTTGTGTTGCACAACTTAAACAGTTCATTATGGCTTTTACACACAAAAAACTTTGCTTTTACTGTGAGGGCAAATAAAGAAACAAGCATGGTGGAAGGCAGCACTGAGTTGCTGCCTCTTTTGGGGAGGTCTGTTTACCTCTCTGTGCCCTGGTGTCCCATCTTACTCATCATCTGGCTTCTCTGTTTAAATTGCAGAGATTGTCTCTTACTCCACATCCTCAAGTGCCCACAACAATGGGAACCTCTGAACAAATCAAGGCCACTAGCACAAAAGGTATAGTCAGTAGCAATGATGATGTGGCACATACAAGAAAGGACTGCCTTGTTCTGAAATAGCCAACACTTGAGTCACCAAACACAGATCATCTGACAGTCAATCCCATCTACCTTTTATACTGCATCACATCACCATTGCTACCATATATTTCATATTTCTTATTGTTTTCAGCCCAAAAAGCTGCATAACAAATACTTAAGCATTAATGCTACAGATATGCAACGCTCTAAAACATTCACTAGAAAAGAATGTACTGATGAAACTCTGTGCAGCTCCATGTGTTTAATTAATCTAGTCCTGAATTCTCATCTTCAGAACCAGAATCTTCTGTAGGAAAAGGCTCATGGCATGAAGTCTGATATCCTACTCTGTTCTGTGTCTGAGAATAGTGCTCTGTCATGTTGGATATATGTAGTGCCTATCTAGTGCCCCTCCTCATGCACATCTAACCCATACAAAAATAAGACTGTGGTTGTGGGAATGATTTTTATTTTGTGGGGTCTATATTGCTGCTTCAAATTACCAAATGATTATGTAATTTATTATTATTGTGTGTGGGTTTTGTTTTGCTGCGGGGTGGTTCTTCTTGTTAGGATCTTTCTTTTAAATCCTGATTACAGCACCAAGGGATGCGAATGGCCATCCTTGAAATCAAAAGGAATAGTTAATGCACAGTATCATGGAGGCATATCTTCAGTCCTACATATAATAACTGCTATGCTCTTTTTTGTTTTATTCTTGTTCTATAGCTGTTAAGGGTGGTTTCAAACATGGCTAGCAGAGATATCAGTCAACTAATACTGGTTCAGCCTTTCTTCCTTTGTCAATTAGGGTTGGCTGCAACTGGAGTTAACACATTGAATGAAGTCAGAGCTGAAGTACATGTTCTCAGACTCTTCAAAGCAGGAAGCTAGGGTTGAGAGCTGGGACCAAGAATTTTGCAGTGTTATGTCCCTAACAAGGAGATCAAAATCTAAAGACTTTGATGGCACCAAATTTGATGGCACCAAATCTGAGGTGGAGATTTAGTAATGTTTTCCTCAGCTACATGTCCAACAGGGAATAAAATAGTGATGGAAGTGTTTATCAAGCTGCACAGCTACTGCAGAAAATTTTCATCTTTGGTGTCTTTCTTGTGTCTTTTTACCCTTGTTTCATCCTCTAACCTGTTCCTCTCCTGATTCTTTCCCTTTTCCACAGTATGGCAATGTTTCTCTAGCTCTTTCATTCTTCTCACTTGTTATTGGTGCCACACTTCACCAGACCTCAGACTGAGGTATGATCAATCATTTATGCTATTCAGATTTTGTTTTTTCATGTGAAGGAAAATGTGGAACTTCTCACAACAAAGTAACAGTTTGTGTCTTCTTATTACTTAATGAAATAAAAGACTGCTGCTGGAAATCCTGAATGAGGTCTAGAAAATCTGGTTTTAATACAGTAATCCTAATATTTTTGGCATAATAGTACTGCAAGATCACTTATGAGAGGGAGAAACAATAGCGATACTTAACAGAGTAAACAGTTATTAGCCCTTTATTGTAGAGTTATCTTATTTCTTCACTATTAGCTAAGCTCCAAGATTTTATTTCTTTTGAAAACTAAGCCTGACTTTCTACACAGACTTTCTGCACTGCCCTTTTATGCTCAAAAGGCCACAAAATATTTTGCAAGATGCAATGGCAAGTAAATAAAACAAAAATATGTAATAATAATATTTGAAGGTAGAATTTGCTCTTTTACCCCCTCATGCTGCTAACAGAAAAAGCATATAAATGTCATGTTAATGGGGTGGGATGGGACATGCTTTAGGGAGTTACATATTTACAGTTTATTGTCAGGATAGCAGCGGACTGTCTCACTGTTGTGCGTTGGCAGTAAGCTGCTCTATCACAAATGGCTACTTCATTTTCGCACTGAATTAATCCCGTTGACAGACATGACATACTTTTGCTGCTGGGTTATTGTTGGTCGTCGCTGATAGACTGATTTATGATTGAGAGGCATTGCAAGAGTGCTGCATTTTTATTCTAAGGCCTTGTCGAGAACAGCCTAAAGCAAGTGAAGGCACATCTCCCTGCTAGATGCACATATACATGTGTCTTGGCGTTCATGCAGCTGTAACATCTAGGCCTGAGACTTGGAAAGTTATTGGAGTAGTTAGTGGGAATTAACACCACACTTTGGTGTATTTTCCTAAAATTTTTGTCTGTGTCTCTGACATCTGTCCACAGATCCTCTGGGTCTCTCCCAAGCTTGTAACCTGGCTGTAGCTCTGAGTGGGCTTTTCTGTAAGTTTTCACCCCCTGGGTACGACTACCCAGGTTTTAGATAGAGGTTTTCTCATTCACCCGAACAGACATAGCTCTCATTTTTGTTTGTGGTGTTTCGCATTTTGGAAGCTGCAATGTCTTGTTCTGTGGTGGTGACAAACGCAGCTTTGGTCCCTATCTGTTCCTTCAGAGGGGTACTGCAAAGATCCTTCTCACTTTGACCCTCTCCTCTTCCCTCTTTACATCTGTCTGTTGACTCCTGTTTCTCTAAGGCACCAGACATCACCAGCCTGGTCTTCATGTCTCGTTGCTGTTGTAACGTCTCACGTCCTGCTACTCTGCCTCTCCCTTTCTTGGGGCTTGATATGATGCACCTCTGTAGATTACCACTGGAAATGGGAGCCATCAGCAGTGAAGGACTTCCCTCTCTGTGCACAGGGGAGGCCCAGGAGACGTTACTAGCCTTTAAATAGAGAGAGTGCACCATTCAAGCACTGAGTCACCTCCACAATGGACCCTGTGGGAGGACAGCCAGTGATGTGCCCAGTGCAGCGCTGGGACAATTAGTTGCTGGGAGAGGTGTGAGCCCTAATGAAGACCCATGACCATGGGAGGGGTTCCTCTAAGGACTGGTGACTGGTATCCACCAGAGCACCTCGGAGGAGTCCCCTGGTTTCTTTCTGACAGTGCATTGCACTACGTAGTTGGCCAGCTTGCTACCACCTTGCTTTTGCTCAGGGAGGCAACTCCGCAGCGCTCGTACAACCCCGGCAAGTAGCACCATGCTGGGGGGATTTTGATTTCTTCCTGAACCCGAGCTTCTGCTTCCCAATACCCATCACCCACACTCTCTCCAACTGCTCCTATCTCCCGGGCTAACGTTTTACTTTCTGTCCCAACCAGGCAGCAGGGTGCTTACATGAAAACAAANCGGGCGAGGACGTGGCAGGCTTCGGCAAAGCAGAGGCGCTGTACGTTTGCCGTTTCTACGAAAACGTTAGTAAAGCTAACGCATCCTCGATGGCATCTGAAATACTAAATAAGAGACCAGTTTCAGCCCCATTCCTCACTGGAGGGGATACACCAGTATGTTTCTTATTTTTATTTTCCTTATAGCCTGTTAAATTGACTAATAAAGTCAACACAGAGTTCTCTGTGTGGCTTCAAAAAACTCAGTAATTTTGTTAGAAAACGTTGAAATCCAACCCCAAAGTATTCAGCCCAAATATTTAGTTAAAGTAACCCTGTGGGTTAATAAACTAAACAAAGGCAAACCATGCAAAACTGCAGCAATGAAAACCAGGCTTAAATAAACGAAGGAAAGTTTATAAGAACCCTTTAGCTGGAAAAAAACAGCGAAGGAAAACTGCATGGAAGTTTAATATGAAGCATGTGATACGCGGGGGCTCGTTTTACAGGTACGCGGCTCGCCTCGGACGGTCGTTGCATCCAGCAAAATTTCGAAAATTATTTTTCTGCTAAGCTGCATTTCCTTCGAAACCTCATGGCAGCGGTTTCTGCTGAAGAAACCCTCGGCAGCTTTTGGCAGGTTAAGAGGAGCGCTTCTCTTCCGTGCTGCAGCTCCCTCTCACTGCCCGCGCTTCACCACGCTGCTAATTTCGGTGTCTGACTTGTTTAGTTATTTCAACTCCAGTAATGTGGTTGCAAAATATTTACCTTTCACACAAGAATCTGGATTATTTTGATTAGAGACCCATGCGCTCTTCAAAATGTTTGCTTATGCGCAAGAGTTCTGCGAAGAGGGGCACGACAAAAGATCTTTCTTTTCAACCGCCGCTTTTAAACTAGTTACTAATAGCTAAAAGCCGGTTTGCTATAGGGATCGAGTAAGCCCTTCTTAAAAAA
>VZTL01044816.1:8172-19587 GCA_013400535.1 Scopus umbretta | reverse complement strand
CCCCCCGGCCGACCCCCGGCGCCCAAGAGGGGGGGGGGGGATGCGAACAGCCCCCCCCGGTCCCGCGCAGGGCGGCCGCGGCCCCAGCGCTGATCCGCCGCGGGCTGCCGTGCCCCGCTCCGCTGTCCTCCGGGGAGGCGGGGGAGAGGAAGTTTTGTNCAGGCGCGGGAGCCAGCTCTGCCGGCCTCCCTCTGCCCCCCGGACAGAAGCAGGCACCGGCGCTGCCGGGGAGGGGGGGGCTGGCCGCCGGGACCCCACCCAGAGCTCAAGAAGCCCCGAGGGGAGGGAAGGCACCGTGCCCCAACAGCAAACAGCGGGTGCACACTCACCACTGGGAGGGCAAAGCCCTGTGGGCAGTGGATGGATCCTAGGACCAGCATGAATTTCAGACCCAGGTAACCCAGCACAAAAGCCTATGCTTGCACAAACACATCCGAGCTGCATTAGGGGGTGGCGCTTCCCCCACTGTTTCCAGTGGTTTATTGGGGGCTAGCTCGGATCTCTGGGCAGATCAGGCTTGGCCCTTGCCACACTGCCAGGGAGCTGCTCTTGACACTTACCTGACTGCTTGCTCCCGTCAGAGACGTGCCTGGTCCTTCGTCTGCACTGTGTATGTCCTCCCAATCAGGACACCCCATTTTCTGGGAGCTGGAGGGGAAACACAGCAGCACGGGCGCCCTGCATCAAAAGAAGGGCTTGGACACACAGCTTTGTGCTGGACAGGAGAGCTGTCGGACTGTCTTCTCCACTCCTGGAACTTGGAGATGATCTCTGTTTGGGCGTGCTTCCAGCAAATCCACTGCTCAGAGAAGACCCCTGTAAATGCAGACAGGTCCCATGAAGAGCCGGCTTGTGGAGGCAGAAGCACAGGCAGCCTGCTCACTGCAGCTTGACCTGGTCCCTGCCTGCAGGGAACAAAGCAGACTGACGCCCAGGGGCCAGGGAGCTCCATGCTTTGGTCCAGAGAGTCTCAGGCCTCCTCAGCCCCAGCCCATCTAGCAGGCTTTTATTTTGTCCCTGAAGTCCAGGCTCACTCTTTCTGGGAGCTGCAATTCCAATGCACTGCCACGTGGCTGGCCTGGAAAGCAACTGCTTGCTGAGGGCTCAGAAAATCAAATTGTGTATGGGAGCCTCATCAGGTGTCTCTGGGCCTGGGCAGACCAGCTGGTTCCCCACAGTTCCCTGCAGACCAGCCCAAAACCCCAGGTTCATCTTCAGTGAGGCGGCTCACATGCACGTGCAGATGCTAACTGCATACCCAAGAGACTGTCCCAGAGGGAGTCATTTCCCCAGATGCTAGCTGTGTGGTCATGGATTCTCAGGAATATAATTTTTTCATATGAAAACATTTATTTTTCCTCCAGATGTCATGGTAATTAAGGCGGAAGGATGCGCTTTGTTAAATGTGTGAGGGAGATCATGGTGCCTCACAAGTCTACAGGAGTCCCTGGAGGACCAAGTACCAGATGGCAGTGATGAGGCTCTGATGAGTGCACGTGGGTGTATAAAACAGGCCTTATCAAAAGCCTTATGCAAAGCTATCAGAAGGTAAGAGAGAAGCTGGTCACAAACTGAGAGAGAGAAGGTGGGGGCAGGTATGTGATAGAGGGAGGTGGCTCCAAAGTTGTGTAGTTGGTATCCTGCACTAGCCAAAGAGCAAGTGCAACAAGGATGTTTTGGTCAGAAATTAATCTGCTTTCTCCGCTCATCACAATGTAACGCCAGCTGTGGTATTGCCAGAAGTCCTGGTCTCATCATCTCATGGGGGAGAACTGCAGAAGAACACAGTAATGTATGGAGCCAGAAAGAGAAGAGAATAGTCTTGAGTCTATAGAGTCAGTCACTGGCACCTGTAAACCACAAGCAGCAAGGCGAGGGAAATAGGGAAACGTTCAGGAGCTAAAGGGCAACAAAGTGAGAAGGCGGCTTGCAGCACCCGCAAGAAGTCTATTTTCTACTGTGCAGATGTTGAACTGCTCATCTCAGGAGCCCTCAGAGCCCAGAAGTATAAATGAGTTAAAAAACAAAGAGGTAAATTCATGCTTAGTTCATGACAGGACAGCCCATGGGGTTTGTCCCTGTAGTAAGTTCCTCAAGCGTTAGGAGACTGCAGGACAGCTCACTCTCAGCTCACTTGGCACTCATGCTTTTTTTCCTCTCATTCTGGCACATTTTACTCTCTGCATAAACCAGATCGTTTTGGATCATCTCGACAACAATGATAATATAACAGTTCATATTTAAACCACTTATTTCAACCAAGCACCTCAGAGCCCTGCCTAGACATGGGTTAGACTGCAAAACAGCCATGGACTGACGCTGCAGTTTGTTTGCTTCATATTTAGTAAAAACTTGGACCAGCAGATGGGAAGACATGACAAAATTATTTAAATAGACTTTCCTACAGTGGAAGTTCTTCCCTAAATACAGTATGTTGCAAAAATCTCACTGGCAGTTTGAAAAGCAGAGGAAACTGAGATGAGAACTACACTGGGCAACTATAAGGGTATGATATAATTAAATACAACTTACTGTGCTGGGTATTCTTGGTTTGATTTAGTGTAGGTTTATATCAGGTTCATTTAAATTCAATAGGAATTGTTTAGCTTACAGTGAAATAAGTTACTTCGAGATGACATGTCCTTCTACAGTTTTTTATTTGACTTGAGAAAAAAAAAAAGCATGCTCTTGCTTACAGAAAAGACAGTTTGTCCCTTTTCATTACCGATCTGCTACCAAAGAGAAGTCCATCCATTCTGAAGCCCTTTGGTATAAAAGAAAATAAACAAATCCTAAGAGTGAGAACTTGTCTAAAAGAAAATGATCTAGATGTAAGCTAGGGCTGGGAATACAATTATATTGGTATTAGGCCTTATGTAGACATGTGTGTTCTGATATACTTCTTTTAACCTATGAAGGCAACGGTTTGAGAAAAACCGAAAGAGCCCTTTTACTCTGGCATGAGGACACACACACGGGTGGTTTTCTGGAATTTTTGTTTCAGCAGTGCCACTGGAAGCAGTGAGTGTCTTTTGCAGATGAGCCTTAGGAACCGTTCATCTCCATTTTGGGAGCAGGCAATTTTCAGCCTGGGATTTTGTAAATGCAAAGATGGGGAAAAGAAACTGATTGTCCTTTGACTGACGCCATACCTTCCTTGAAGTCCAGACACATGCTTATGTATTTCTTTGCCTTCAGACACAATTAAGTGACAATGGAAGCAACCTTGAATATTTTACCATAGTAGAGAAACCTAATTGTCTCTGAGCTTAAGATATTTAAATAAGAATTGTTCCACCACTCATAAGACTGGAACAGGATGAAACTCTGCCCAAACATTGTCCAAGTAACTATCTAACACAGAAATATATTTTGTGAGGCTTAGAGGTCTTTTAGGAGGGAGTTGTACATTCTATGCAGGCATCAGCTTTTTTCCTTCAAAGTGTCTCAATGGATCTAGAGCTCTGTATGGCTTAATGCCTAGATCTATAAAGTGTGACCATTTCCAACAACATTGAACAAATTTAAAATAGCATGCATGCTAGGAAGTTTTAAATACATGAAGGCACAGGTTTGTTGCACAGAGAGCATGGAGCTCCTTGCTGAAGTATTCCCCTTGCTCTAGTCACCCAAATATCCCTGGGAGGACATGCACATAAGCCATTAATTTAGTTTTTATTACCTTCCACATACTCTTACAGCTTTTGACCTTTTTCAGTCTGTGATGTCAAAAAGAAATTTCCACTGGAGCTGCCGATAACTAAATCCTACATGTAGCCTTGTAACCTGCACAACTGCTTTTCTTAGTCATCTTTCACAGAGGCTTTAAAGCAGTCTAGAAACCTATAGGTTTCTAGACCACAGGACCACAAGCTGATCAAGAAAATTAATTGGTCAGTTCAAGCATGTTACCAAAATTCTGGATGAGAACACCAAGCACACTTAACTGAGCAATAGAGATCATGATAGACCATCCCTTTTAGATTCCTCTTTACAGGAGCATTTGGTTCTAGAGGAATAAACCTTCTGTATAAAGGAGGGATTTCTGCCTTTGAAACCTTCTCAGAGGCATTGCCATTTCTTATCTGAGGGACTGAAGACAAATTTCCTACTATTTCCCAGCTGAACCTGCTTCAGACTGTTTCTATATCCTTCTCCCTGCTGCTGGCTGGGTTGGGCTCTCAACCGCATTTAGCCCATTGCCAATGCTATCTTTTGTGCATTATTTAATTCTAATTATCTCTGTAATGGTTCTTTGATGTGACATGGTTAAAATCAGTCCAATGAAGATAGAAATCATGAATCTTTGCTGTGTGTTAACAGCATCACTATTTTCCTCACATTGGCAGCGCCAGACCTGTTGACCTAGATACACAGCTTGCAGAGGGCACTGGAGCAGAGACATGCCAGCCTCCCTGCTCACTCTGCTGTGGCTTGCTCTTTTACTGCACACAGAAAATACCTGTGGATGCACGATGCTCAAACAGAACAACATGGCCTAAGTACATATGTGGTGATTTTCTGAAGCTTCAGAAACTGGGCCCTTAAGTAGGAGTTGGTCCATCCGACCTGGTCAATGCTGGTTCTGAAAACATAACGAGGACCTCCTCAGGCTGCTGTCCTGAATCTGTATGATCACTAATTCTGTCTTGGATTTAGAAGGTCAGACAAGGTTATGTTAAAGTATCACCTCCATCTCTCAGAGGGAGACAAGCCAACACATTGCACTTAAGGCAGATCGTGTTGTTGGCATCTTACAGATAAATAGTACTTATTGCACCAATATCACACAGCAGGGCAAAATCATAATAGAGAACACACAGTGAAAACAAATGTATTTAAACATAACCACATGTTCTGTGATTCCACAGAACTAAGTCTTCAAAGTAATAATATTATTTGTAAAACACCTCCCTTGGCAAATTATGCTGGACGTGCAAATACTGCAATAAAAATGTCATTTGGAATGTTATATAAAATCATTCAAGTAAAATTCCAAATGAGAAGAGCAAATAAAGGAGCCTGTGATGGAGAAAATGTGTCTGGATACCAGTGAAAGATATGGGATAAAGAGGGATCCACCTAGAAAACGTCTGGGGAAGGAAAAGGTATGTAGCTGCCTAGAAGAGTGGTGGGGAAGGCAGAGGAGAAGTGGTGATGAGCGGTAGCAGTTTCAAGCAGGAAGACAGTCTGTTAAACAATACCCTATTGCTGTAAGAGAGGCAGTCTGTATCAAGAAATAAACAGAGAAAGCTGGCAGTGACCAAGGCCTACATCCTCAAGAGTAATAGCCCAGAGGATCTGTGCCAAGCAGTTGCTCTGCCAGGTTTATGTTTGAGTCTGTCTTTCTTCCTCCCTTGAGCACCCACCCGTCTGAGCAGCTGGGACCACATACGGTGCAGAGGTCCTTCCACCCCATGTGCAGGGCAGAGCACAGATTTTGGCAAAACTGGTCATGGCCGTAGGTGATCCACAGAGAACTTCCTTGTGAGCCGTAGGACCTACCAGTTGAACAGTGCTGATTGTAGCTTCCCTGCTAGCTGCCAGTCATATGGAAAAAGCCAGCTATATTAAATATTCTATTAATAGATATACTTACTGATACTGCAAACAATTGGTTTAATTTTTGCAGAGAGCTTACAAGAACCTAAGTGCCATAGAGATGTTCATTTAGGGCAGCTCTGCTTACTGACACACACCCTCAGTGATGGGGATGTCTCTGGCACCGGACACTGATTTCAGCAGTGACTCTGGGTTGCTCAACATCACAATTGCTTTAAAAAATAGGCCGGCCAAATCCAGTCAGATTTTTACTGTAGGAGACTGCAACCACAAGGTCAGAGACGGCACCTAGCTGTGAGTGGGAAGCTGTAAGGGGGACAGAAACCTTGCAGCAGCTCTGTCTCATTTTGTCCGCACCTTCAGAAGACAGTGTGGTGGCTGAGCAGCTTTCTCCTGACATGACCTGGCTGCCAGGATTTTCTCTGGCAACAATTAATTGTAAACTTTTTTATATTTCCAAGGAGGTCTCTTTTTTTTAGCTGCTCAGACACCTAGTGACATGGCATTTTAGTGACATAGCAATGGTATTGATTTGGAGACAGAGCACTTTCCCACCTGCTGACTCCTGCTCCTGCCATTGGGGTTGTAAAAGGGCTTTATGATTCCTGCTTTATAAAATGACATATCAATTGCCATTGGTTCTAAAATCATGCATCCACCTCTTTAAAATTTTAAAGGTTATTTGTGAGGCAACAAGTGAAACAAAAATCTTCTAGGTAGATGTTCACTGGTTTTTGTGCCATACAGATGATGATATAGGTTATTATATGCCTGCAGTTTTTTTAATGTTTCTTTTCATTCTCTGCCACTTGGAAGACATCCACAACAGCAACAGGTTAGCTGAGGTGTTCAGCTTAATGATGCCTAGATATAAAAAGAGATGGCTTTATGATTGGGCTTCCTTAGTGCAAAGCTGCTGGTTTTTATTTATGGAATTTACTGCTGATTTAAAAGTGTCAGGGTTGTTGAAAGTTAGGTCATACATGTGACAGGGCTGACTTGTAAAGCAGACTAAGTCATTCCACTCATGTAAAGGAAAAAAAAAATAGGGCAGTGGGACAACTAGTGTGTGATGGGTTGGACAAATGACTATATTAGAAAAGGAAGGAGAGGAGCAGATGAGTTAAGAGCACTGGAAGAAAACTCTCCTTGAGAACCTGCAATTGAGTCACAAAATCCTGAACACCCATGTTCTTCCACACACAGCAGAATAGCTGTGAAGGCCTCAGAAAATGTGCATGTCCGTTCTTGCAATAGCATAGTCCATACGAAAGGATGACAGCCTGATGTTACACTTACTGTGTTAGGTTCATGATCAAGATTCTGTGCTGAGGGTTTGAAATATCTGGCCCCATTAATCTTTCAAACTAGAAGGAGTCAGCTTAATTTCAAAGACAAAGAGAATTAATTTTTTTATAACATGTAAAGACTGTTGAGCCAAGGAGCCAAAAGCTAGGAAAGAAAGAAGCTTGTGCAACTTATTTCAGCCCCCTCATGTGTTGGCATGATGTAGTCCAATTGCATGTTTACATGCTGGGTTTTTTCCCCACAGGAGCTGCATCAGTCAGTGCATAGGATGTGATACCTGGGGGATAAAATGGGCTTGTTTACTGAAGAAACCTGCTGTCTGGAGGTCCCTTGCCTCATTTATTGCAGAAGTTGTAAAGCATGCAAGGAATAAAGGGGAGGAGTTATAAAGAGGTGGTCTCAAGGTTAAGGTAGATGAAAGGCTTGTGACACTATTGTTCATCTCTGTCCCACAAAATTAGTCTATGATACTAGACAAGTCACTTAAATGAAGTGATATAGAGCCGGTGGTTTGTACAGCAAGCCAGAAACAGAGAACCAGCTCACAGAAATAAGAGCAGGATCCCAGGCAAAGAACAAGTCTAAAGGCAGCCTGTGCAACCCGAGGGAGCCTCTCACACAGACATCGTTTTGGCATCAGGCAGCTGGCTCTGCGGCTCTGTTTGAGTCAGGGTCTGCTTCCTGTCAGCACAGCAGCCAGTGCCTGCTGCCTGCGAGGTGAGGCATCCCAGCCAGGCAGTCTCTTGTTCCCACAGCAGTGTTAGATCCCCCTGCCCAGGCACGTGTGTGAACCTGGATACCACCCCATGGCAGGTGAGGTCAGCCTGGCTCACTCAGCTTTGGTGGCAGTGGGGATATTACCTATACCAGGCAAAGAGCAGAAAGAACTACGTGTTAAGAGCAGAAGAGGACAAGAAGTCCAAAGAAGTGGCGAAGTCAGAACTAAGCAAACAACAATCATTTAAAGGCCACAAAATCAGTGCTGAGCTGCCAAACCAAAGAGGCCCTTCAGAGTTGCCTAACAGGAAAACCAGCAAGGAAAACAACCTATATTACTCCCACAAAATGCCTTACAGCTAGAAAAAAAGAAGTCAGAAAACCCTCAATGATTAAAAAGCCACAGAAACACCAAGAAAAAAATAGCTGGAACACTTTTCAAACAGACAAAAGTGAGAAAAGATGTAATTAAATAGAGCCATGCCTATGGTGCTTTGTGACAAGACAAACCATTCTAACCCACTTTCTTTTTTGCCTACGTCTGTCACATTCTGCCACACACTCAAGCAATTGATAGATTTTTAGGGAAAGGATGCTATTTCACAGCTTTACTTCTGCTTCTTCTTTCACCTGTCCCTCTCCTATGCTTTTACCTTCCTGGGTGTTGAACCCCACAGTTCAGCTAATGTTTAGTCTTTCCTTTCTGTGAAAATACTGAGAAAATAAGAGCAAAGATGTTCTAATCAATGTGTTAGCTGTAGAGTCAAATAATCCAGGGGGACACAAGAGAGGGTAGCAAGGATTACAGACAAGGTGCATCTAGTGAGAAGGAATTCATAAGATGGTTTCAAACACTGAGAGATGTTTTTTTTTCCTGTGATGTTTGAAACTGTAGCAATCCCAGATTTACATAAATCAAGAAGCTCGAGCAGATCTGTTAGCCCAGCAGCATATTGCCATGAAGGACTACTAGTGATGGATTGCATATATCAGTAAATTTAAGTGTTCAAACTTTGTCAAGGATTTCTGGGTTTCTCTAGGAAATAGACACCCCTGACCTCTTTCAAATCACAATTTTTCTTTCCCTTTACTGACATTACAATTCTTGATTGAGTGACCCGTTCATCCCTCTATTTTGTCTCTCAGTACTACCATAACACCACCATAGCAGTAAGCAATAGTAAATCGCGCCGTGGACTTAATGGAGTATTTGGTCATTTAAGGCATAAAGCGCTTTGCGTTAATTTTCACAATGAACACAAATGGACTACTGTAGGTGTGTGGTGCCCCAGGAGTAATGAGGAGAGATGTGTTGGAGTCACAGAGGAGCAGTGTGGGCAAAACACTCCTGCTGCATGTAAGGCCACCCTGAGCATCACTCACAAGTGGCGAACAAGCTCCAGCTGCCAGGTTCCCTCTACCACACATCCAGTTTGAATCACACCACAATATCTGCAATCAACACATCGCTCAGATCCTGTAATCACTCTAGGTTGAATGCCAAAGACAGGTTTTCAGGGGAACTAAGCCAACACCAGCAGAGATCTGCAAAAATGGTGGTGTCATGGCAGTAGCTCCTTAAGATTTTAAGTACTCTGTAGCCTGGAAATAGGAGCATTGAATACTCCATCACAGAGATATTGTCTGGAACATGTAAACACTTTCTTGACATCTATATTTTCAAATACAATACATTTTTAGCTTGTCTATTCTTCAAGCCATTGAAATGATAGCACAAAGGATGAACATTGTCTGTGATATTTGTAGGAGTTCCACAATGACAGGAGAAAGCACTACAGATCCTTCACAGGAGTCTGTTCTTGTATCGACTTGCAATCTAAAAGTGAAGACTTTTATTTATGGGAGTTTAATCCACATGCAATTAGACAGGCAGCCTTGGTGGAATAAGGCATTGATTCTTATGCAGTTGGGTAGTAGGTGCTTTGAAGGTCTATTTTCAAATGAGATGACAGCCTGCTCTCACTTCTGCGCAGCCATCTACGAGCACGTACTTCCTAACTAAAACCACCTCTGTGGATGCTTGCTTCTCTCTCCGGCAAGTGCCATTGTTTATATCAAGGTGTTTGCTAACAGCTTATGTGTGTGCACTGCTGAAGGATAGTTTCTGAAAACAGTGATGTAGGGTTTTTTTCCAGAAACACTCTTAATACTTTGCTGTGCAATGATTGCTAGGATACTGATCCTTTTATTGTATTATGAACTCTGGGTAAATCAGAGTACAGCCTATGAAATCAAGAATGATGCAGCACAGATGACAGTATCAGAGCTCATCTCCCACCATGACAAAGCAATGAAGAGAATTCAACCTTCTTTCTTACTTTAACTACATTAATGCATTAAATTGAAAAATTTTCTTCTGAATTGTACAAAGCTGAATGATGATTTTCCCTTTGTTTTAGACTAGGGTTTTTTTTCCAGATATTATGTCTATTATGATCATTGCTACAGCAGTGAAACTGCTTCTGAAATCATATATTATTATTATTATATGAGTGCCAAAAAATCAGGCTGACAATACAAACCTCAATGAAAAACATGTTGTAAAACAAAGTTGGTTTCATGTACCTAATAGAGAATGTTACACAATCTACAAATAGTAAACGTTTGGATTGCTATTTGAGAACATATTAATGGCTACCATATACACTACCATACACTTGTTCCAGTTGTCGCACTTTAAAATTGTACTTTTTTATCATATTCTATTTACTCTTTTAATTTTTCTTAAATGTGGCAGGATATGATAGTATCAGTTTAAGAATGTAAGCCATGTCTGAATCTTGCTCTAAGTCCCCACTGCCTTGGGGACCTTGAAGAGAATTATTAGACCAAGATGATCTCAAACATGGACGGCAAAAGTTGGGCAGCTACATTTTTATTTAAGTGCTTGGCTAAAGAGGAGCTTGGTTTTCCTGTCTTGTCTGCCTGTCCATTTAATATGGAGCTGGCTTTTGAGGTGAATCCCATCCGTTTTGTTATATAGATACTTTGCTCCAAAGACATTTAGGATTTACAAGTCCAGCAGATTTGCAAACCTCACCTTTGTGTGTGTGGATGGAATACTGATGGATGCAGCACAAGCCTTGAAAGGGCCAGTGTCAATTTATCTGTGTAAAAACAATATTTTGAGGGCATAGAGTTAGAGCCTAAATATTTTGTGGAGGCTGTGTTAGTCTTTGGTCCCTGGAGTTAACATAACTGATCTCACAATGACTTGTATGAATAATTCTTATTTGGGTTGACTGTCCAAAACTCCTTCTCAGAACCAAGATAATATTTTATTTTAATGATCAGTAATTTTAAAGGGATGCAATGAGTTCAATTGCTGTTCAATTCTTCCTTTTTTTTTTTCTTTTCATATATCAAGCAGTAATAAAAACCATCAGAATTCAAAGATAGTCATCACTCTAGAGGTAATTATAGACGGATGTGATGCCTCCGTAGCTGACTATGATGGTTCTACCTTTTAATGCTATTTATCCCTGATATGGTTTGTTTGCACTCTTAACCCACAGTATCATCAACAGTCCTCTAAACATCACAAGTCATCACAAACTTGGGACTCAAGACACTTGAATTAGGGTAAGCTCTGGTCACTACTTGCAGTCTTACTTACAGGACACAGTTTAGGCTTAGACCTCCTGTTGGATCCTTTCCCTGGGCCATGCAACATTGCTGTCCAGATGTTCTTAGGGTCCTAAACTAATTTCTGAGACCTTCCAAATAGATGTCATTTCCACAAGCCCATTCTGCAAGCTTCACTTGGCTTTCTGAAAAGTCACAGAGGAGCAAAGAACTTAGGCCCAG
>VZTL01044806.1:0-37869 GCA_013400535.1 Scopus umbretta | reverse complement strand
CACTTGTCCTAATAACATATGTTCATAAATATGGAGCAGAAGTGTTTAAGTTACTTTCCTATCTAGTGAAAAGACTACGTATAAAGTCAACTAGCTTCACTGTGAAGTTTTATGAAAAGAAAATGTGGAATTGTAATACTTCTAAAATCAAAGTAATTATGTACCAAAAATGCAGTGCATACAGTAGCCTATTCCTGTAACTCCCAGCACTGTGCAAATCTGGCAGCTCCATTAGAAATAAAAAATGCTAACTTTGAATTCTGTAATATATTAAGTTTTGTCATCTTCACTTTGGTTTTTTTTAAGATTAATTACTTTTCAGTAGTATTGCAGAGATGATTCAGAGGATTATTTGGAAACCTGTCATCACCTGCCGTGAGGCAGGTGCTAGAAGCTTAGCACCTCTGAGATGCTAGAGAGCTTCTCTATATTTATTATTGTAAGAGGTGTAAGAGAGCTCAGACTTGAAGTTCCAGCAAGCTGTGCCAATAAGCAAGGATTCAAACTCTTTATTTTCAAAACAATACAGCACCTTTGTTCAGAGTTTGGGTGTGCCAAACTCTGCACACCGTGGTTCTAGCACACCATTGGGGTGCTAGAACAGCATTACACACATACTTGTATTCTCGTAGCTTGTTAAAATTGGGAAAAAAAATTGGTCTTAGGTTGGCGCTTATTAGTGAACATTGGCATGTGAGAGATGAGAAGTTTATTTACCATTGACTTAAGTCTGGTTTTCTTTATGTTAATTTTTTTTAAGGTATCAGGAGAATAAACTTTGTAACATGAAATTTCTGCTTAGATGAATTGTCTTGGTAGAGGAGAAAGAAAAATTACCTGAAGTTGATACTTTAAGGCAAATTGTTCTGACTTCCCATTCTAATTCTGAGTACTTAAATGAGGGTTTATGGTAGGGTCACATAAGTCATACAGTTAACTAAGTAGATTAATTGGTTTGTGGGTTAAAAGGTTGTTAAAGAATGGCTTTTTGGCAGTGCTTCCCAAGGCAACTTTGTAATGCATGCCATTCATTTAGTTGCTGCTGTGTCAGGGTCACAAGGATGAGAACAATTGTCTATGGCAATTTCAATACCTGTTTTTCTGTGCAGAACTCCCTACAGTAAATTTATACATGACTCTTTAGAGCTATGAACTTACTGAAACTAATGAGAAACGTGTTGTATGCCCAGAATTACAGTTGTTGGTTAACAAATGCAAATTGTTCAGAAACTGGTAGATTCTTTGCTTGGCAAGACAATCTTTTTTTTTTTTTTTTTTTTTCTGTGTAGATTGTGCTCATGCTGTTACAAAAGGGTATCACTAACCTTTACAAATCTTAGAGTTGCTGTGGTTTGTAAATTCTGTTAGAAAAGTGTTTATATTCTAGAGAACGGTTTAAATTTACTGAGAATTATTAGTACAGAATACTAAACTATTATTGCAATTATTTCCCTTTTCAAAAGAGTGTAATGTTAGGAATAAGTAATAAAAATTGTATCTTACCTTTGAAACGTAAGTAGCTGGATAGTAGAAAATGGTGAAGGATTGAAGACTAAAAAGCTAATATTAGGAATACTGAGGGAATGATTAAGAGATTTACAATATAAAAGGTGATGTGACCATAATAAGAAAGAAGAACTTGCAAATACTGATGGAAGAGGTGTAAAAGCAGCCTGCTTTTTCACTGGATCTGTTCATAAGAAATAAAACTAGCTTCTCTTTTGTGGTAATTACAGTGCGTTTGGATGTTTTACTCTTTCTTTGTCTTACATTTGTGTGGCTGTTTCAATCAGTATTTACCCCTGG
This sequence comes from Scopus umbretta, assembly GCA_013400535.1. Classification (NCBI taxonomy): domain Eukaryota; kingdom Metazoa; phylum Chordata; class Aves; order Pelecaniformes; family Scopidae; genus Scopus; species Scopus umbretta. Next base: position 36,063 of record VZTL01044806.1, on the reverse strand, counting down.
TTTAGGTAATATTGTTTAATAAATAAGTAAATAATCTTAAGGTTTAATGTCTTTCACTCCACATTACAATTCAAATATTTCTTTCTTTGTATCATGCCAAAAGAGAAGCTGTGCAAGTTTAATTTGTCTCATTTCTTTGGAAATAGAAGTATAGCAGGATATTACGAGCTACAGAAATCTCTTATTTCAGTGGGCTTTGAGATCTAGTATTATATTTTGTTTCCTGACCTTCCAGCATAAATAGTAGCATTGTTTAGTTTTGGTATGAAGATGAACAGATCATGGGTCTGCAGTAATTGCACATTTATTTCAACATCCTACTTCTTTATGATGCGGCAAGCTTCAGGTGTCCCCACCTCCTGTCTGCTTTCATCCAGCCTGGTGGACTGAGAGACAAATTCTGCATCACTGTCCGTGTCCTTAGCCTGCCCACACCTGTCTTCTGATACTGAAAATAAGAATAGGTCCGCTGTCAGTGTAGCCCCCACATCTACTTCTTTTGCTTTCATTAAGAAGCAGTTAAGGTGTGGAAAACAGTGACAAATACTGTCCCTCCCTGTCCAAAAGAAAATGGCATAATCCAGCTGGACGGATGAGGTTGTATAGGTACTACTACTGAAGAAGTGTGTCTGTTCTTTATGCATTTTGATTTAGCTGTTTTTTAGCTGTTGTTTGTCATATATTCTAAACTAGTTCCACTTTTTCAGTGTTTTGTTTCTTTACTAATAAAATATAACTGACCATAGTTCATAGTTCATCAGGTAATACCTGATATGTTTTTAGGAGTTAGGGGAAACTCATTCGGCAGTAATTAACAAAGCAGCTATGAAATTGTTTTATCTGATAGAAGGGTGAAATCTTACAGTAGACTGGGACTGTGATTTGAGACTCTTTCAAATTAGTTTTAAGCTGATATTTGCTTCTGATAATAATTAATTCGATCTTTGCTTTACAGGGGTTTTTCCTCTTGTTTCTCAATTAAGTACAAAGAAAAGCAGAAGATTTCTTTCTTGAGCTGAGATTATGAAAGATGTGAGTAAGTTGCAGAGTATTTTTTAGTGCATTATTATATGTTTTTCTCTTACATGTTTTCTACAGCTTGCACTGAAGGACCCTGTACACTCTGTGTCATTGCAGCAGTTCGTCTATGAGAAGCTCAAGGCACAGCAGGAATTACTGGGAGAACAAGGTTTTCAGGCACTTATGGAAACCGTGGATACAGAAATAGTTGCACAGCTACAAGAATTTTTACAAGGCTTCTAAATAAGCAGAAACAAGATTTTGTATGTCAAATTTCACTTCAAAAAAAAATGAAAGAACTCTAGCCTTCCATCTTGTATGGAAGAGCCTACTAAAAGTCGAAAATAACTTGTGTTAAAAAATAAAAAAGAAGTTTCTGTTGTTGCTATGAAACTAACTTTGGTAACGTTTTATGTTATTTTTTGTTAATGTGCTTATGGTTTTATCATCAAAGTAACACTTCCATGATTCCTAACGTGGTATATGCTGTCCTAAATAGTACCATTCTTTTGGTACCATTACTGGCTTTTTGGTTCACAAAGCTATGTCATAAACTGCGAGGTCCGAAGGAACTTAGTAACGTACATCATAGTATGGTTTGGGTTGGGAGGGACCTTAAAGATCATCTAGTTCCATTCCCTCCTGCCATGGTCAGGGACACGTTCTGCTAGACCAGGTTGCTCAAAGCCAAATCCAACCTGACTGTGAACACTTCCATGGAGGGGGACATCCACAACTTCTCTGGGCATGTTAATGAGAAGTGTGTATTAATCCAGAGGTATAGTTCAGTATCAGGAGCTGCTTGTCTTGATGTTGTATACTTAAAACTTTCTGTCCTTTCTATTACCACTTTTTGACTCTAATTCAACCATACAAGCAGAAGGAGTTAGGAAAGCAGTAAGACTGAGCAGAAATACTCGTTCATGAGAGAAAGATAATTCCCATTTGAATTGTCTGCGAGAAGAAGAAACTTAGATTGTAATGCTTAAATTGTATTTGAAGAGGTGTTAGAGAATATCAATGTATTTCTCTATCTGAAGATGTAGGGTTTCATTTTTATCACCAATTTCTTTTTCTGTTATGAAAAGTTTCTTGCTTTGAGTTCCTTCTATCCCATTTAACTGTCATAACACAGAGAAACTCACCAGAGCTAGATGAGTGATTAATTCCAGTTAACTCGTGGCTGTACCTGGACTACTTAAAGTTGCTGTTGCTCAGTATCTCAGTTCTTTGCTTTTTTTCATCAAAGGCATATCATCAGGATAATTCATAATTGTTACTGAAAAGTTTGAGCCCAGATGGTCACAATTGAAATAATTATTTGCAAATGTGAGGCTCACATTGAATTTTTGTTGTGTATTAGTTACCTGGACAGCTGTGGGAATGACAGGGTAAAGCTGCTGCTTTCTGTGTGCCTTTGTCTTTCATACCTTGTGCTTGGGAGCAAGGAGTGAGTGCTGATCTTCCACCTTCAAAGTTGAAGTGAACTTCGTTTGCCTCACTAAAGGATGATTAAGCTATTTAGACCTTCTGCCCCCACCCCACCCCAAAGGGAAGAACACCTATCTTACCAGATAACCAGATGCTTTTAAAAATCTAGGCCTTTTTCTTTACTGACCCTTTGGGGAGTAATTGTATTTGAAACCTTCCCTCTGTTTTGCAGAGGAAGCCTGACCGTTCCCTCTTTCTCCTTTGGCTTCGGTGGCAGAGGCTGCTGGAGCTCTTGCACCGCTGAAGGCAAAACTTCCCCTGTACCCAGCTGCTAACATCTGTCTGCAGAAGTTGTTTGATAACTCATTGCTTCCTGGTTTTCACCTTGGTGCAGGGAGGTTTGTTAGAACTGTTACAGCTTGTCTGTATGTTACCTGCATGTCATTTCCTCAGTCATCCACCAACATCAGTTCTCACAATTAAGAGTTTTGGCTTGTTATGTTTGGTACTTGGAAGGGAAGGGATTCAATGTGCTGGTGGTCCCTATGGTTACCAAAACCTGGTGCATTTGACTGAAATTGCATTTTTTGCATAGTTAATCTGCAGAGACCCTCAGCTTTTGGCTCAGTATAAGACCAGCACAGATGTAGTCGGCCTTGCTGGCTTTGACCCTGGCACAGCACAACTGCGTGGCGTACAGAAAAACCTCCGGTCGGGAAGCAATACTACTCTGTATCACCATTCAGTAAAATCATTTGCACAGCACCCAGTGGGGCTCCCTGATGTTTCAGAGGGAAGGAGGTCCTACCTACTGTAGTGCAGCCCTGGCCAAAAGGCTGCTCTCTGCATTTCTGCTGCTTGGCCAAGCCTCCAAGCTCCCTGTGCAGCATCTTGCAGTCAGGTCAAACTTGTCAACACGGCTGTGCACAGCTGAGCCAGACTTGCCTGCCTGCGTCATTGTCTGATGTATTCAAGCCCTCATTACCTCATGTGGTAGAGTCTTAACTGCAATTTATTGTAGTGCATGGTAACTAGTGTTAGCACCTGTCAGGAATGGTGGACATACTTTTGGCACAATATCGTTGTAATTAACTTTGAGTAATGCCTCTGAATAAGTGTGTGTATTCATTTTCTTATGTATTAGGGAACAAGTTAAATTTGTCTCTAGGTGTTTAGCTTTTCATCTTGGAATATTTTACTCCAAGGCTTGGACTATAAATGAAAATGGTTATCATCACTATAACTGGTTATATGACAACCACTGTCAGCATGCTGCAAAACAAGTGTCCGTCTGTGCTCAGCAGTGGTCTAGTACTGAGAAAGTGGAGAAATTTCAGCTTAAAACAGCAGAGAAACTTACATACAATATTATTAGATATTAAATTCTGTATATAGGATTAAATTTTCACTGGAAGGTTGTGGATTAGGACTGCAGCAAGCTTTAGCCCTTGGTGAAATTTCTGACTTCAGCCTCTTGGGGAAGAAGGGAAACTGAATTGCTTGACATTGAAGCAGCAAAGTACAATTTCTGAAATTCTTACGAGGAAGGATCTTTGATCCTGTTGCCCTTTGAGCTTTGTTTTTCAAGGCAAAAAATAATTTTTATCAGCTTTTTTTTCATACAGCACAATTAAACTCCTGAGGCTTACAAATTTTATCAGTTTAGCTTTCAGAAGCAGCAATGACTGTGAGTTGAAGACTGACTTTTTCTGTCTCTGGTAAATGTCTTTGAAAGTATGTGCTGAAAGAAACTGAGAGGACAAATTCTGCTGCCTCCCATCTTCAAAACATGAGCTTTGGTGTATCAATGACATGACCATTTTTAGGTCCGTGGCCTAACTGAAGTGTTGATAACCCATCTGATCTCATTGCATTTTGTTGACTTCTTTTTCAGCTTCTAAAGGTAATTTTATCCACACTATAATTTAATCCTATTAGATAGTCCAGGTGTTTGTCTCATACAAAACAACTGCTGGAATAATTATATTTCTACAAATGCTTTCAGTTAGATAACCTGAAATATGGTAACCTTAAGTATGATAAACATAAGGTTAGATAACATCAAGTATGATAAATAACCTTTAGTATGTTAAAGCTCTAGGTTTACAAAGTAAAAAAGACAAAATCTGTGTAGGTATGTGTATAAAACGTGCCTGTAGGTAGATGTATATAGTGTATACATGGGGCCGGGAGGTAACAGGCGCTCGTGTTTCACCGTGAGTGGCCTGTTCCGGTGGGGCCCCGGTGGCCAAGGCCTGCCAGCGGCTGCCGCCATGGGGCTGGTCCCTCCAGCCTCCCTCCTCGTGGCAGCCCCGCCACTGTGGGGAGGNACCCCCGCCACTGTGGTGAGGCGGGCTGACACTCCTGCCAGGCTTGAAGTGGGCAGGGGAGGTGGTCATGGGCTGTCACAGCATTCCCTGGCTCACCGGGAGGGAGGTCGTGGCCTCCTACCTTCTCCTTAGTGATGCGGTAGAGGTTTTTTGTGTCCTTTGCAAAGAAGTCCAAGGGCCAGGCCATCTCCCGATCACCTCCGCCATTTTGGTGGCCTGGAAAGGTGCAGGGAGTGTGCGCGGTGTAGGGGGCGTCGGTAGATGCTGCAGCGCTGCATGCCATCCCAGGAGCCTTTTCGGGCAAAGCCACTGGAGAAAACTCCACTTCTTGTCAGGTAAGTGAGTGCTCGCAGCGTCACTGGTGGGTGGCGGGAGATGTTCTGCCGGATGTGCTTTGATTGCAAAGGGGTTTGGCGGTTCCAGTGAAGCCTCAGAGGATTTGCAGGAGGGAAACCAGGCTCCTGCAGTGCTCTGCCATCTTGCTGAGGCAGAGCTGTGCAGTTGCTCTGCAAGTTGCGTTATTTAAGCTAATACTGCTGTGATAAAAAGGATGTTAGAGCGCTGAGATTTCATCCTCTTGTGAAGTTACCTGTTCCAAGGTTTGAACCACAATTTTTGTTTGAAAAGGGACCACTGTATACTGTTTATTCCTTAGCAAAGCTGCTCATGAAGATTCTCTTTGTTTTCTTGTTGGTCTCAACGCGTGTTCAGACATCATCTCCCAGGATGGATGTCACTGGGAGTGACAGCCAAAGTGCTAAGCAGAGTCACAGCTCATGACTGCAAATTGTAAGACATGGGCTCATTTCTCTGATGAGAGAAGATAAAATGATGATAAAATCACTTCTATGTATCATATTAACACAGACATGCTATCAGATTTACCATCAATATCATTCAGTAATATTTCGTATGGCTGACTTCTTTTTTTTTAATTTTTATTTAGTTCCAAACTCTTGTGTTGCTCTTAAATTATAGTTCATGGTGTTCTTTGAACTGCTGAACATACGACATCTTCACTTAGCAAAAGCAGCACCTTCATAATGAAGGTACACGTTTTGAAGGCTTTCCAAACTCATTTACTTGTCTTGATTCAATGCTGCTGCTTCAAAATATAAATGATTAATTACTAATTTTAAAATGTTCACAATTTCCATCACACTGCTTGCTATGATTAATAATGATGACTAATCATCAGATAATCATATTTGACTGGTTCTATAGAAACTTTGCATAAGGTACAGTAGCTTCTTGTTACTAGATTTTGCTGACTCTCAGGGAAAAAGAAATCAAATTAACTGTAGTTGATCCCCTTTAAAAATTGATTGGGGATTCATAAGGCATGCTTAAAAAATGTTACATCCTTTGTTCTCCACACTGGCTAAGCACCATTTTCTTAGACTGGGTGCATACTATTGAACTGTACATACTACTTGCTTAAAAATATTGATCATGAAGGAATTTGTTTTCAGGTTTGCGCAAAATGGGTGATCAGTTTGCAAAGAGTGGTCTAAAATGAAGTGAAAAGAAGCAAAAAATCTACTGCAAACAAGCAAATTCCACCACCAGTACATAAATGTAACTAAAGCATGCCCCCTAAAAGGGCATTTTAAATACAAAATAAAATCACATCCCACATCAAGGTACGTGTGATTTCTGAAGTCAGCTGTAGCTGTCAGCTGGTGGCAAAGCATGTCTCCTGGGCTGAAGATGTGCAAGTAATTGACTTTTTCATTCTCTTTTTGAAGAAGTGAAAATGGGTTGACAAAAGTACTTTGCTTGACCCAAGGTTTAATGTTGTATTTCTTTCTTGAGATTTCTTAACCTGCTTTTAATAAAATGCCAACTGATTTTGAAGTCAAGCTGTCACTTCTAAACACATCAAAAACATAGAACATTTAAAATATTCCTAGATAAAACAACTTCCTGAACTTGCATATTGTTTCTTACCACCTGAAAATTAGTTTTCAGTTTCTGCATTTTATTAATCTCTGGAAAGTTTATCCAATTCTATTACAGAATGTAGTGCAAATGAAGGGACACATTGGTGTTTAAAACGACAAAAAATTAGTCATGTTGACTGTCGTTGCAGCTTGTCATCACTTCCCACAGCAATTTTAACTGCTTCCTACCAAGAATGATTATTACAGCAGCTTTTAAAAATAGACAGAAAATATTTAAATGGAGGGAATGATTGACCTGAAAATTATATTTGTTTTTCCAATATCTGCACCAGCAAAATCTTTGGTGTTACTCAGTGAACATAACAGAACACTGTGGGGCCCGTCTGGTGGTCAGTGGTTGTGGTCTAAGCTAAAAATGTTTCATAAATTATTCTGGAAACCAACTGAATCAATCATACAGCATAGACAAGTATTACCCATTAACTTAACAATTTGAGAACTGGAATTACTGATACATAAATTCTAAATCTGGTTATTTTGCTGCATGGCAGTGTTTTAAAAATACACTGTGAAAAATTTCTGAAGTTGTTCTTCAAGTATTTTAAACCAAATAGTTTTTCTTTCAGTTGGAAATACTCTATGGTGGTTATCATTTGATTTTCTTTTTTTTTTTTAAACAAAGTTGAGAACCCCATCTTGCAGATCTTTTTTCCTCATTTTTCAGGATACTGAGGCAAACTATAAGCTCTCCTATGGTGGGAATGTGGAAATTTGTACATGTATACAGAGCTTATGACTCCTGACTCACTAACTGAGTTTGCAAGGGAAACATTGGAGACCTAAAAATATCATCCTCAGCTGATGGGTCACCCACCCAATTTTTAAACATCAGACAGGTGTGCAAGGAAGCATGCAGGCATAAACTATAGATGCAGCAAAATGTTTTCGTCTTGTTCAGCTGCTGAAATGCTCTGGCCTGGATTATCCCACTCTCTGTATTACCAGAAGTTTCTTTTTGTTTTACTACGTCTGTAGCAAGTGCCTGCTGTTTGCTAGCACTTTTGTTTTTCAATTTTTAAATACATAAATGAAATCCTTGTCTGCAGGCCACTGAGCACTCTGGTCAGGGATGAAATGGACAGGAGATTGATTAATCTGTCAGCTGTGGGTGTAGGAAGCATTGAGTCCTATATTATTTGCTGTTAAGGCTATTTATGGACTTTATTCAATGACACTGTAATACAGCATGTGTCAATAGTCCCTGGGTCCCAAGAGTCCTCTTAGAGCTTTTTGCTGCTAGCCATTCTAATTTGTTGAAGCATTTTGATATATTGTCTCACTTTTTAAATCGGGCCCAGAGCCCTGCAAGCAGAATTGCTGTGCTCTGCAGCAGTTCCTTTCCCTCTTCTGCCTCCAGAAATACTTGTGCAGAAATTAACAAGTTTGTTTGTGCCTCTTTCTTGAGGTTCTGCAAGCACAGTGTCAAAAGTATGGCTGAATGAGTAAGTTTACCACCATAAGGTAAGGAGGCTGGGTGGTTGTGCAGTCTGAGATGAAATTCTAACATTTAAATAACTGAGAGGTAGAAAGCAAGAAGATGAATAAGCAATTTTCAACCTGGCAAAAGGTTAATAGAAAGATGCCGTAACGTTCTGTATTAGGACTGATGCTTATCAAACTTTATGAACGGTTTGGAAGTGTTAATGTGTAGCGAATAGGCAAAAATTGCCAGTGAAATAAGAACTGCAGGAACCGTAACAGAGCAGGGTGATGTAGCAATGCAAGGGCCAGCCTTGTTTAATATCTTTATCAATGATCTGGATGAGGGGATTGAGTGCACCCTCAGCAAGTTTGCAGATGACACCAGGCTGGGCGGGAGTGTCGATCTGCTGGAGGGCAGGAAGTCTCTGCAGAGGGATCTGGACAGGCTGGATCCATGGGCTGAGGCCAACTGTATGAGGTTCAACAAGGCCAAGTGCCAGGTCCTGCACTTTGGTCACAACAACCCCAGGCCTGTNAGGTCTTTTCCAACCTTAATAATTCTATGATTCTGTGAAAAGCAGATGAAGCTTTAGTGCTGGGAAATGCTGATCAGCCTTGCAACAGATGTTCAGAATTAGTCCTCATGTGTCGCGTTTACCTTGGAGCTCTTGAAATGGAAAGCTAGAGGGTCCAGTTGCTGAGGGGGAAAGAGAATTTGAACAAGCTCACACAGCTGGAAATGAGATTTCACAGAATCATTTTGGTTGGAAGGGACTTCTTGAGATCTTCTAGTCCACCCCCCTGCTCAAGTAGGGTCAGCTACAGCTGGTTGCCCAGGCATGCATCCAGTTGGGTTTTAAGCGTCTCCACAGACGGACTCCACAGTCTGTCCGAGGAAGTTTTTTGACCACCTTCACAGTGAAAAAGTGTTTTCTTGTGGTCAGATGGAATTTCATGTGTTTCAATTTGTGCCCACTGCCTCTTGTCCTGTCATTGGGCACCACTGAGAAAGTCCAGCTCTGTCTTGTTCATTCCCTCCCATCAGGTATTTACTCGTGCTACTAAGATCCCTCAAGACTTGAGAGTATCTTATTATGGAGAGGTTTCAGGGGATGAATTGCAGATAAATAATGGGCTGGAAACATTTTCCCTCTAAGGAGGGTGAAATGCTGAAACTGAGTGGATCTTAAGGTTACTTGGTGTGGAAAAGAAACAGGATTGTGGGTTAGAGCAGAGAACTGCTCAGTGTTAGGTTATGGAGACTGGATGGACCCATAGTAACACAAGGATATGGATTTCCATAGGCTGGAGGGATCTTGCAAAAATTCTGTAATGAGGAAATAAAAACATCTGAACCTTGATAACGATGATATTTCAGGTGCAAGGCTAGAAGGAGGTAAACACCTCCTCAAGAAAGGTGAGGTGGTATTGTATTTGTATTCCCTGTAAAGGTAGAACAACTGGTTTGGGGAAGGGTGGAATGGGATTTGGAGGAGACTTTCTGCCTTGAGGCCTACAGCTGGCAAATTAATTGTGGAAGGAATGATTTGATCTTGTAGTGTTTAAGATTGAATTTGTTCACAAAGTCTATGCTGAGGTTGAGGAGTGAAAGGCAGAATCATTTTGTCCTGTTTTCTTAGGTGAACTTGTGCAGTTGGAGACAGATGGACCCTGAATCTGTTGTTTGCTTTGGAGGCATCACATATACACCCAGCCGTGCACATACTTGCATCACAGCACAAACCCAGCAGTGTTGGCTTAGACCATTTGTAAAACAGTAACAAAGATGTTAATCTTAATTTGAGATGAGGATATTGACTATTTTTTCATTATAGCATTGACACCCCCATGGATCCCACCATCTCTGGAGTTCAGGGCCCTTATTTTAATATGTAAGGAAGTAAGTGTGAGTTAAACACCGAAGACATACTGAATGTTTAATGTCCTGTTGCCCACAGGCAACTGAGTAGAATAATCTGGTTTAATTTGCACCTTGTGCAAAATCTGCGTGTAAGTGGTAAAATAATGACATAAACTGGCTTTAGAAACTTACCAGTGTTATTTTGTTCTGTCACTTTCACACTTTTCTGAAGTAACATTAGAGTATTACAGAACACTTAAACCTAGCAGACCATATCAGAGGCTGTTCTATTTTTATATTTTATTTTGAACATCTTTTATCTGTTATTGTGAAGGATTCCAGGATGCTGCTTCTAATTGACTGCTGTGTTAGATTGGCATTTTCCTATTCTATTTACCAGATTCAAAAAGAGGAAAAACAGTTTGGGTTTTGTTTTGTTTGTTTGTTTTTTAAGCAGAGCTTACCTTCATTGTATATTTCTTAGGCCATTGTTAATATGTTTCATTACCTTTACAGATACATAGAATAAGCAATTTAGCCAAAAGCTACAACTAAATACAAAACAGTGGCACTGGTGAATCCTATTGGCCCTAGATCTTGGGAGACTTTGATGGATTGGTAGTTAGAAATTGAGGAGAGGATTTTCTCAGGCTTTCAGAAATACTTTATGTTTTTTTTCTCTTGGCACTTGAGAATGATTCCAGGTATGCCTTTTTATTCACGGTATTTTTAAACTACATTTCTGTCTGACCTGGAGATTGGAATGGTAGCATGAACTTCACAGTGTCACTCCTGCAGATTAATTTTGTCTGAATTATATATTACTGCCAGTGACTCCTAGGAGAGAGTGAACACAACCAGGTTATGTTCTCTGCTGTGTGGTTTCTCTGCATAGCTCAGGGTAGGACAATTTCAGTTGCAGGTGCACACAAGATAACCTTCAGTAGGAGCTGAAGAGAAATGGACTGCCTTAGGGAGAAAGAGGATAGAAAAAGTGCATTCTGGAGGAAAAGTAGAGTTGGAAAGAACAAGAAAGAGGAAGGTGATAAGAGTTGACATAGCAACAGAGGCAAGAAGTGAATGACACCAAACTATGAAAATTATAAATACAAAAGGATGGAAAACAGGCAAAACACAGGCAACAGTGTCAGAGTAATAATGTTCTGTTCAGTACACTTCAGTATGTGTGCATGTACTCACCTGTGTTTCTGTGACTGTTGCCAGGATTGGCATATTTTTGAGTTCCTCAGTGAAGTAAGCCCTTGAAACTTGCATCTGAGCACATTCAGAAGTTTGCCTGTGCCAGAACTTCTCCAGTTTTGGAGAAAGGAGCTATTTGGTGCTTAGAGAGGCATATTCATACAGTAGCAATAGAAATCATGGCATATTGAGTTTCCACTTGGCAGAGTTGGTATGCTGTTTGTCTATGATCCCCTATGTTTTAAATAGAAAGTACAATGCATTTGCTTAAACTGCCATGAACTCACACCAAAGGTGCATAGGACTGTGAATTTCAGAGCCTAACAGCAGCAAATCAGTGGTAAGTCACCAAGTGACAATAACACAATTGTTCTTGATCATTTTCACGTGTCCCAAATACAGATGTAAAGCCTTACTGCAGGCATCACCAGTGAAAAACATTACTTTGAAGTGTGGGTTTGATTAACAAAAAACAACCAAACAAAAAAACACCAGTAGGATATTTGCCATCCCCCCCAGAGAGTGAGTGTTTTCTGTGATTTTTGTCTCTGGAATTGTCAGTCTACCAAATACTAAATTCACTCAAAGTTACTTTAACACTTCTTTCAGTAGAAATGATATCTGAAATCTGTATTATTTCCCCGTGCCCACAGTTATGTTTGCACTTCAATAGAATCTTACAGTAATAAAATCCTAAGCAATCCTAAGTCCAGACAAGTACAAGGTACTTTGTGTGCAGCTTCCAGGTTAAACTGAAGTTCTAACTTGTCTTCATTTTGCAGTAGATTGGGATAAAATGATTAATACAAGCTGTAGAGCCCCAAAATAGGATAGATTTTAGTCAAGGCTCTACTCTAAGTAGAGAGAATTTAAAGTCAAAAAGCTGTGACAGTAATAAGCTAACAGACACTATCACTGTAAGAAATTAAGAGCTGTAGTAGACGTAAATGATACCTAACCTAGGGTATCCATTCCACTCCAGTCTGTCTTTTATGATGTGAAATTGCAAAACATGGGTCAGGAATAGGCACATTTTTGTGCTTGGGGTAAGGTATGGGAGGATTTGTTTTTTCCCCCCAAGTTGTTCTGGGCCTCGTACAGCTGAATAATTATCACTTACTGCATGGGTAATGTCAGTATTAGAGAACATACTGAGAAATGCTGCAGAGATCTTGGTTTTACCAGGTGGAGCCTTGGCAGGGTTTTAAGGCTCTTGAGTCAGAGCTGCTTAGTGTCCTGTGCTTCCAGGTCTTGAGTTCCAGGGTTCTACTACCTCTGTGCTCGTGCTGGACACAGCCTGCTGCTCTGTGCTTTTAAAGAGCTTGATTCATGGGTAGCAGGCTCTGCAAGAACCAGCTCAGCTCTGGCAAAGACCATGCTGAGTCAAAACTGATGATCTGTGTTCCACCAGAGCTGGCTTTGCTACGGATGTCCTTGAGCTATTGTATCTAGCATTCCCAAGTTAAGAAATGTGGCATAAACACCATGTTTGTATCTGTATGTGTTAGAGTAGGTCCAAACAAGACGTGTTAGTTATGGCCTCCCGTAGCACTGAAGTAGCAGTAGTGCTTATCTGTCTGAATTAACCTGGAATTTACAAATTATGCTCAAATTACTTCATATCTGAGCTAATAAATGTTGCCAGACCAAGCTCAATCAACAGCATGGCATTTTGGATATTTTCATACCTGCGGCCACCTTAATATGCAGCCTGGATGTTCTAATGCATCACTAAAAATGGTGTATCAACTAAAGCCCAGTTAAAAATACCTCAGTGGGTCTAACTTGTCCACAGTTGGCCTGCAATGATAGAGGTGCAAAGGAAACAGGGGTCTGGATAACATGAATTGTGGTTCCTTCATTTGTCGTTCACCCAATTCTGTCTGGGCTCATCTTGGTTTTAGAATATGTACTGAAACTTGAAAGCCCAGCTCTGTACTGTGGCTGCTGGATTGTTTGTGAGCTGGATGGGAGGTGTGCGAAGAGCAGCCATGACTCAACTCCTAAGGTGGGAGGCTCTTATTGGAGCAACACAAGCCCTATGGATTGGATGAACAGTGGAAAGAATTAGAAAACGGCTTCATGCTCACTCATACTGGCTCTGTGTGGAGTTCTGACTATGTGTATCATTTATATGGCTGCACTCCGAGTATTTTACTCATTGTTTTTGCCCTCAAGACAGGCAGGGGGGGCTATGATGCATTGTGGGTTCCTGCTAAGCAGCATCAAGGGCTTGATGTTGTAGTGCACCATGTGGTGCAACTCTCACTGCAGGAACAGAGGTGGTGATTAAGGCACTGCAGACAGAAATGCTGCTCTTCTCAACTCTTTCTTTGGCTCTAGGTTCTTCTTGGACCTCGTTACTGTTCCTAGGCATAGTATGTTGTGTTCCTGTGAGTGTCATACTTCACAAGTAAGGGGTTGTTACTGTTCTAGTAAAATAGCCTAGCTAAAACTGTAAGACTCTTCTCTATTTGATGATGCTTCTTGCTTTATATCACATTAAGCTGACAAGGAAAAATGAACAGGTATGTGCTAACTCAGGAGCTATTAAATGATGTGGCACTAATGATCTCTACCAAAACCACCAGAAGTACCAAGGCAAATTCCTCTGTTAATTAAATTGCTATAATTTGGAGCAGACTGTAAATTACAGACAGTGTGTCTGAGTTAAGAGGTGACACACACATTAGTCCTGGGTTTAGCTAGTTGCTGTAAAATTTGCTGAAAGCAATTGTTTGCCTAGTGACACTGTGCATAAGCAGAGGACAACCTCTCTGCAGTAGGAGCGTTTCACTTGAACAAAGCTTCCTGCTTAGAGAGCTGAAGAAAGGAAGAACAAAAGCAATATAAATGGGATAATGGCAAGTTTTAATGGTAGTACACTAGAGGAGGAGGTATAATCCTGTACTGAGTGTAATTATCATAACAGATGATAGCACATCCTAACAGCATGATATGGTTTTCTGTCCCTGTAAATGATGAATGGAAAGACACAACTAGTAGCAGTCCTTTGGGGTAGAATGTTTCTGAACACAGAATGACAATTATACCCGAGAGGTTATTGCTTTTGATGTTCAGGAAGGACAAAAGGGAAAAGAAAAATCTATTGGACTTGCTTACATTAGCAGGCTTTACCAGAGCTCTTTATTCAACTCTACAGCTGACTACGGGCAACGTCATTAACCCCAAGTATTGCCAATCCATCATATCATGTGTTCCACTGCTCTACTACTTCTCCAGTAACATAGAGGCTGTTAGGAGAGCTGAAGTTCTGCTAATTAAACAAACACACACCACCAACCCCTGCAAAACAGCAATACAGAAACCTATACCTACTTCCTTCTAACTAATATTTTGTTTCATAGATTAGTAATTTTCTCATATATGGGAAAAGTATGTGATAGCAAATTGTCTCATGAAGATTCATAGGCAGGACTTTGGGTTGACTCTTATTTATAAGTAACAAAACAACTGCTTTTCCTAAGATTACTTTTTTGAAACAAGCTAGTATGATGCAGAATATATGTAATTAGTTTTTTTAACTTTCATTGCGAAGGTCAGGTATATTAGTTGCTATAACTTCAACTATCCAGAATGTGTAAGTTTTTTTTGTTTTAAAGTTTCTGCAAGTGGCTTTTAAAGCCTTTACTTTCTGTAATGATGTAATGACCTCAGGAATTGATATTTCAGGACAAAAAGCAAGTTCTGTGTTTCACATGAAGAATCATAGTTTGTTTTTTTAATTCCAAACAAATTGTGAGGCACTGAATTTTAAATTTGTTTCAAGACTAAACTGTGTGAGTTCCACATACATACTTGGACGAGAGTTATATGCAATAACAAGCATCTGTTGTGAGCAATGAGGGAGGGATGCAGAGATATATAGCTATAACATATATATGCTTGCAACACCATTGTATTTCCTGAGGTAGGATGAGACATGTAATCAGAGAAACACCAAATGCAACTTGTTTCTAAGTTTAATACTACACTTGCTCCAGCCCTCCTCCAGTGTCTGAGGTGGATCCCAGAACTTTGGTCAGAATATACAAAGAATATACAGTTGTTCTTGATGGCAACTTTTGAAATGGTTGGTATATTTATAAATCTCCTTTTAATCTTTAATTCCTGTCATCAAAGATTTCCTGTCTCATTGAGTTGCACAGCCTTTATGTACACAGTGTGGAAAAAAACTATGAAAACTATGTAAAAGATACTGGGCTGTCTTTTCTAGTGGTATGAGATGTTTCAGCACACAATGAGAACATGGCTCTGAGTTTTTCAAAAGAAGGTTTCAGCATTTCTCACTGGACTGCTTGCAAATGTCAGTCCTCTGAGCATTAATGAGGCAACAAGTAGGTTGAGAACAAAGCTTCTGATAACTCTGATGATATATTTGAGGTAAATATGGGGGCCTTAATGGGTAGGAGTAGGAGATTTTCTCTGGGGAAAATATTTGTGTCAGAAAAAGCATCAGGCAGTGTGAACTAAGATGTTCACTAGCTGCATGTGCTTTTGAGAAGTGTGCTTAAAAACAATAACCTGAAAATAGTATCCCACAGGATACAGTGGGCATTTTGTGAGCCTCTGCAATGTTCAGGGGGTTCTGTTTTGTGCAGCCATATTGATAAAGACTAGATGAGGGATGGATGCCTGTTATGTCCACAGCTGTCACAGATCAGAGATGGTGTTTATTAGGCAAAACATTTCAAACCAAGTTGTGAGGCTCAACCCCTCATGCACTCAGGAATTCATGATGACTGGGGAGAAGAGAAGATTGTTGCAATGAAGAGCGAGTTGTTTTACATTTTTAGAGAATCAATACTCGGAAACCTGAGACAAAGTGTGTGTGTTTGTACCGCTTTAGAACTAGTAGGTAGCATGTCTGAAAATAGTTTTACTTTGCATAGTATTTTTTCCACTATAAGCTTAACTGTGGTATTCAAACAAGAACTATCTTACTTTACTTGATTTTTGGCTATCATGCATCTTGCCAGCCTTTTGAAATGCATGAATAGCCTTCATGTGTGCAAATACCTGTGAAGCTGCATAACTCTCAATGCAGGCACAAAGAGTGAAACGAGCCTTGTGAAGTATAAATACCCCGGAGTAGATGTGCATACATCAGAATTGGTCATCTTAGGTCCCTGGAAAGGGACAGTCTGAGATAATTCAGATCAATCAGATGCAATAGTAGTAGTTTCTCTGCATTAGCGGTACAGCAGCCTAGATGTAGATACATTTGCTCCATGGTGGGTGTAATGGACTATTTGTACTTAGAGGGATGTGAACTAGCTTTTTACACATTGTAAAATATGTAAAAAGCCTGCAATAGCCTTCTTTTTGGTTTGTTGTTGCTGATGCCTGTCCAGAAGCTGTTTAAACTGTTTTTTCATGTTCCCCAATGGCTGGTGAACTCTCTGAAATGAAGGATAAAGCAAGGTAGCTTCAGACCCTGCTGGCTGTATTCCACTGATTTGGGCTCTGGCCCTTAAAATGTATGGCTCCAGTCTTTCATTCCCATTTTTACTATTAATGCTAATTCTACATTTGCAAATCTGTTGGTTTTGTTGTTGTATAGACAGAAGTAGAACTTGCAATCATTTGTGTCTGCCAGGCCTGAAACTAAAAATTAGGCATCCAAACATTTGTCAGTAAGGGGAAATTGATAGTCAACTTGTTTCAGGTATATCTTTTGATACACAGTTTTCTTAAATACTTCCTTGCTATGTGGAAATCTTGGCATTGTTCTTCATGACTGTATCAAATCTCGGAACAGTCCAGTCAGTTTTGTAGTTCTCACCATGCAGAAACTGGGATTTCCTGGGGCCAGCACCTCTGAAACCTGTGCAAATCTTAAGGTACTAATACAGCAACAGCAGGTATTCACCCCGGTGACGTGTATTTGACCACTGAACTCAATATGAGGCTCAAATAAAACCAACTTCTGTTAGTGTAGAGACTCCTGCAGCAGCTTTACTATACTTTGGCTGCTTCATCTTATTTTCTTTTTCTTTTCTGTTTCCTTTGCGTTGAGTCCTCTTCTTAGCAAGGCTTTTTGCTGTAAAAAGGAGAGAAGTCATCTGCTGATGGGAGGGCTGATGACATGAAGGGTTTTAGGAGGGTTTTAATCTTCAGTGAACAAAAGCCGACCTTCATGTATAGTAACTAGTTTTCTTGATAGGCTTTTAGTGAGAATATGACAGTATTAAGGAAGATTGTGTAATGATGACAAAGCTTAATATGAAGTGCTCATGGAGATACACAGATGATGCAAAGATTTGTTGAGAATGCTGTGGTTTGAGTATGCTTGTGAACAAAGCTGAGACAGAAATAAAATGTCCTTTTAAAAAAACTTTAAAATCAAACCCCAATTAAGTATCAGCTGAAAAATTCCACTTGAGATGGTGGAATTTGTCACTGGTTATTTATTTGGGCCAGTGTATTAATATAATTCTTAGAAAAGGATAAGCTGGAGAATTTTTGAAGGTTTGGAAGTTCAGCTTTTGTATTCCTATAGAATCTGTTGATAGGACGTTTCTTGTCAAAGGCCAATCTTTCGAGAATAAAAAACAGAAACCACTTTGGACTTCTTACCATTTGCAGCTTTTCTATAATAATTGCAATGTGTGTACATGTGCATATGTTGAGTGGGAGGTTCATAGCTGTTACTCAATTACCTGTTATGGACATTCCTATTTTTATAGTATTGCAGTGATTTGCTGGAGATAGTTCTGCAAGTTTCTGAACCATTATCAGTGTCTTCACTTTATTCTGATGTTTTTATGTTATGCAGGTTAGGGAAGGAGGCCGAGAGCCTTAATAAACTAGATTTCAGTCTCATTTTTGGTTTTAAAATCCCAGGAAAGTCCTATTTATCACCTGCAGTGTTTAATGACTGGGAATAATGACTGCATAAGTTATCATGTTCTGAGGTTACTTTAGTTAGTGCTGATGATGTTGTTTAAAAAGATCAGAATAACCTCATTTTGACTAAAGGATTTCAAGGATGGCTAAGTTTAAAAAGGTGATATAAGGTCTAATAGAACCAGAATCAGCTTTGTTGTTGTTGAACTTTATGTCCACAGTGAGCAAAAACTGGGATGGGCTGATAAAATAGTAAAAGATACATACTGATAAAATAAGGAATTGGTGCACTTCTGTATTCTTTTTGTAGGGTGGGTATTCTGGGATGAGAAGAAGGATGTTAAAATGGGGAGAAAAAATGTGCTACTTTGGTCCAGTTAATGTGGGGTAGGAAAAGGCAGCAATTCGTATGTTGTCTGAGTCAAGACATAAAAACGATTTTTTGTTATAGCAAATCCTGGTGGGACTTCAGTCCTGTTTTGCAAGCCAGTTTGGTTGTGTTGAATTTTAGGTAAGCACCCAAAATTTGGGATCTTTGTCTGGGTGCCTTTCCTAAACCACTTTGTTTCCTAAACAACTTAAAGTTCACTAAGTAAAACCTTGTACTTTTTTTGCAATATGGGAGATGAACGATGAACCTTTTTTTTGTTTGTTTGTTTGACAGATCAATTTAGGTCAGCAGGTTGCAGAATTTAGCACTGAAACTTTCCAGGAAAGCCACAAAGGATGCACAAGTGCTGCTTCTCATTATTTTTTCTAAAGAAAAAAAAAATTACAGATATCAAATGCTTTTCTACAATCTGGTTTATCTGATGTCAGAACACCGTATGAGAAGAATTTTAGGAACAAGAATCATACAGGGTGGAGGTGAATCCTCTGTTTCCCTGTGTTCATTTGGGCTGCTGGGCTCTTGCCATATTCTGTGAAACCCATTCTGGTTTGCAGCTGGCAAGGAACAGGTAGGCGTGAGACTGCCAAACTAAATCTAGGTGTTAGAGAAATTAGTACTGCAGATGGTGCACCTCCTTATGAATACTTTGGCTTCTTTATGTTGAAGAGGGGGCTGTGCATGGGGGAATGCAGGTAGAAAGTGTGGGGAGTGGCAATGCAGTTGTCTAGGAAACAGAGGTTGTGAAGCTGGAAAGCACGGGGAAACAGCCAGGCTGTTCCTGCCCTACTATCTGTACCTCCATATCATCACCCTGGTTCAGTTGAAAGCTCACTTAATTGATCTGTGATTTTGGTTTTTTGGCAAATGGCTTTGCTCCTGCAGTGCTGCTGGTGCAAGGGAGGGAGCAGGAAGATGTGGGGTGGGACAGACCACAGCTGGGGTTTTGTGCTCCTGTGCTTTCCGTGTCCCTTCTAAATTTTTCTCTCTGGATCAGTGTGGCTTAAGGAGCAGGCCCAAGGTGTGGGAGACTTTCCTGCTCCTGTCGAGATAGCTAACATCCCTGACTGACTGCCCTCCCTCCAGGTGCTGTGTTGCTGTCCACAGAAGCAGCTGAAGGCGATGGCTTTGGTGCCAGGGAGAACTTCTGGAGCAGCCCCCGCCCAAGGCGTGGAGGGTGACTGGCTCTTGGGTGGGCATGTGTAGTTGGCACAGGACCTTCCTCTGGTGCTGAAACTACATCTGGGAGGCAGTGCTTGTCTTAAATTCATACTAAACAGGACTTTTCCTGCTTTGCTATTGCCATGCACAATTTTGCTAGCGCTTTAAGGTGGTTGGGTGGCCAGTGTGCTGGGTACATAAAGAAATAATGCTTACAGTTAGGATTCCTGTTCGTTTCCTTACTTCTCAAAGGCAATTTTTATTCTGGGGCTGAATCTGCCCCTGTTCCTATATTCAGGAGTCACTCTCTCTCCCTATGCCTGCTTTTGCTCCCAAATACAGTCTGGTAGTGGGAAGTTGTCTGTTGCAAAGATTGGCGCTTTCTTTACATACATCTGATCATCGACATATCTGAAGCTTATAGTATGCTTGAAGAATTTAGTTGCAACAAAACTTAACTTCTTTACCCCCCAAACATAAAACTGGAAAACACCAGCTCTCATTCCTTCATATCATTGCCTTTGGAGAGAACTAACCAGCAACTCTTGTTAGGGATGAATGATATTTGTTGTTGTTAATGTGAAACTTGCAACATGTTTGTATTCAGCAGTTTGTGTGTTAATTGAACCTGTTTTTCAACTCAAGAAGCAGTGGTTCTTTTGTTGTACTGTTGGGTACCAATTCTAATTTTCTTGCTCTCAGAAATCAAGCATCTGCATTCATTAGGGATTTCAAGTGCTATGTTGACTTTTCAGAAGACTCTTTTGAAATGCAAAATTATACTTAGAGTTGTGTCTTTTGTTTTGTCTGAGAATTCCATCTTTATTTTTATGAGGATTGACTCAGATCAAAGCTAGAAATATCCTTAAGAGCCTCAATTCAGTTTAGTTTTCTGTAATTTTGATATATCACATTGAATAACAAATTTGTTAGATATTCTAGGTGACTAGGTCCCTTCATTTTGAAGGTAATTATCTGCTGACATATCCTACCATCTTATGTTTCCTATCATATATATGCAGATTAAGTTATTAAGTGAAAAAAAAATTAAGTGTCTAAGTCACAACCTGAACACAATACAGAAAGATGGGAAATGTCTGAAGCAGTTACACCTCACCTCTCTTCAAAATGACTAGTTTAAAGGACAGAAGGTATCGGCAAAGAAGAATTCAAGTTCACTAAAAATTACTCAAAAGAACTTTGATCCTTTTTTTTGTTGTTGTGTTCATCTCAAAAAGAAATTGTAACAATCATTTTAAAAGACGAAAATGTTACAAGGCAAACACTTGTCCTTTCCTTACCATTTTTCTGATAAACTGAGATTATGATTGTGAGAGAGAGAGAGAATAGTTCTCTGCAGATAAAGATACAAATAGGTTTTACTGTTCCAAGCCATTTCTCCTCAGTGTGTTTCTGACCCTAAAGGTGAAGGAAAAAGCTGCAATAATAAAAATAGTGAGAGGGAATTGCGCAAAACACTAGCAAGGATATTGAGTTTTAAGGGGAATTAGCTGGAATGAATGAATACAGCATTATAGCTCTAATCTCTATGATTGTGAGCTTCTGGCTGCTGTTGTTTTGCTAGGACACTCTGGATAAGGTGTTTGGTTCAGAGGTCTAGCATTTCTTGACCCTTCATTGCTCACAGTCAAATGTAATCTTTACCCACCTGTCTTGGCAGGATGAGAAAGGGTAGCTTAAATTGACTATAAGCACTGCAGATCGATTCCACATTAGTCGTGACTCTGGGCTGTGCTTGGAAAACCAGTATGAGTGGAAAGTATGTCTGCAGTAACATTTGTTTGTTATCCAGCTATGAGGATCAAAGCTTAAATTTGCATACCTGTTTTTCAAATATGCTGATGAGTTTGCAGTTTGCTTTGTGATGATCAGTTTACAGTTGTGAGAACTAGACTAAAATTAATTTTACATTTAGTTAAGCATGATTTGATCACATTAATATCTAACTTCTTGCATGTGCTAACTGGAATCAACTTATATGTTGACCATCTTTTACTGGCAATATATATATTTGCAATGTTACCAGTGTGCATGTATGCACATACAGATTTCTCAGTTTTCTGTGAATTTTTACTTTTAACCAATGTTGATTGGCTAATGATGGATATTACCCTTTGTTGCGTGTGTGACTAACAGTTTCTTTCCTGGCAAAATGAAGTAGAGGTGTGAGATTCTTTGGTTTATTTTCATTGCCCAGTGACCTGGTCAACAGTTCTGAAACTTGTCATTCAGTCAACTTTTTCTCTTGGCCTGTAGACCTAGAAGAAGAATTACTACAAGCTTCAGAAACAGAACACTGAACCAAAAAAATCAAGTGAATGTGATCAGTGCTTGATATTTGTATACCCTTTGTGTTAGTGGTGTCTCCTATTTCAACGCTAGGTTATTCTTTCCTACGTATGTCATTACTCAGTGATATCCAGCCTTCACTGTGTGGTACATTTTATGTTGGTATTGGTTAAGGGTGGATTCATTGCATAAGGCAGAATTGCTATTGCTTTCTCATCTGCAGCATGTTCCCTGACTTGCACAGTGAGGGAGAAGCAGTGCACCTTTATCCATCTGAGGGAGCAAAAGCACTGCTTGCCCTCTTCCAGGTGCATCCATAGAGTGATGGTGGCATCACCACTGCTGCAGTGATAGTCTTTACTGAGGACAGCAGTGCAGGCCCTGGGCACCTTGCTCTTGTACTACAACAACAGAAATGTGATGCTAGGATCTGTCAAGTAAATGTTACCAAAGAGACTGCCAGCACTTACCACAGGGCTTCTGTGTTTCTGCTGGCTGCTCTGGAGCTGCTCGTGAGGAAGACGCAGAGGTGTCCTGCAGACACAAGGATCCTGCAAATCTACTCTACGGCTGCAGGGAATGACTGTGTGTTTATGGAAAGGTGACTTGGTGTCAGTTCAGTTTGGAGGGCAAGAATTGTTCACAGGTTTGTGATGAGGATTTTGTTCCAGTGAGTCTGTCAGTTGTCCTCATATTATCCTCTGCGAAAGTGTCATTGAATCCACTGCTACTTCCTTTCCATGATGCCTTTCTCTCTATTAATGAACCTGTGGTGAAAAAGAAAAAGGTCAACTTGTTAGTCTGTGCTTTTAATAGTGCTCTTAAATTTACAGTGCATCCTGGAGCAGCACAGTCCTGAGCACTGCTCCTGGAGAGCTTGCTTCTGTGGTGAGGAACATATTTCCCCAAAACCGTCCTAGTATGTGCTGTGGGTGTAAAGACTGTGATATATGTCAGTGGACAGCCTTTATTGGCTTAAGTTCATTTGCATTAGCAGGACCAATTGTATGTTTGCTACTGCAAAACACAAATACGAATCACACTTGATGCAAGTGAACTAAAGTAGTTAATTAGGCTGAGTGGATGATATGGTGGCTTATAAGATAGAAATAGTTTAGAAAGTATTTTCTTATTCAATTTTACCGATTTGGGAAAAATTTATAACCTAAGAAAACCTAACCTTAGAGTTGATCCATACTGCATGTCTAAGGACGTAAATCTGTCCTGACAGTTGTCAGCATTACTTCAGCTGTGATGAAGAAAATACTTAAAAGTTCTCTCACCATTTACTGAAACTATTGATTCTTAATATTCCTGTCGTAGTTCTGGGATTGTATTAGTAATGCTTCATAAAGTTTCAGTTGTGTTTGGAGAGTTTTCTCCAAGGATTGATCCAATGCTGTTATTTTCCTGCTTTAAGGCAGGACCCGGCTCAGGCTTTGCTCTGTTGGGAAAGAGGAATAAAAAAGGGGAGGAGATGCTGGTCAGAAGCAGGTAGTACTGGTGACTAACCTGGTACCCTGATCAAGGAGGCAAGGGGAGGTGGAAGAACCCTGTAGGCAGAGAAGATAGTGTCAGCTGCACTCTGGCTACTGTTCTTGAAGTCCTGTGTCTGCGCCTTGGGGCCTTGAAATATCCATGTAATAATTTAAAATTATGTGCATTCGGGCTGGGGTTAATGGAGTGTGCAAAAGAAAGTTCTTAATTAGCTGCTCACTAAGCTTTTTACACTTTACCCTCAAGTCTATCTCAAATGAACAATAGCATATTCCACACTGTGCACTTAAATCCTCAGTATTACCAAAATATAGATGTTTTCCTTTGATATTTTCTCTCCAAAAGCTGTGCCATCTGTGAATTGAGCAAGCTTATCTGAGGGAGAGAGGAAAAAACCAAATATCTACTATGACACAACCAGGAATTATTCGGCTGCAAGACATTAAACCTATTTCCAACTTCATAGAACAAGCTCTACAGATACATGAACTGGAAAATTTTTAATGCTGTTAACTTCTTAGATTTTTGAGCAGCTTATTTTTTCATCTTTTGTGAATTGCATCTTCTGTGCCTCCTGTTAAGGAAAATCAGCTGTCTTCTCTTCTTCAGCTGATGTCAAACTTACCAGTCCCTTTTCTTCCTATTTATAGCCTTTTGAAACTTACAGATGTAGAAGTAATACTTAGAAAAAAATCAGTGTTTGGACATGTAGAGCAGAAGCTTATCCAACTTATAACAGAGACCAAAATCTAAAAAATTATGCTTCCAAAGGGGAATATCATAAATTGTGCAACTCTTCAGTAAATATTATGATGCATGAACATTTTTTCAGGACTTTAGAATTTAAAAAAAAAAAAAAAAAAAGGAAAAAAAATAAAAAGCTTTCAGACCAGGAAAAGAGAGTTTGTGCAGAAAGAGAAGGGGAAACAGGGCTTTCATCATGGGCTGAAAGCTGCCCAGGTAATCTGCCAGGGATTCTGGCAGATAGCTTCTGTCATTGATCTATTGATAGTAAGACCCATTGGCTTGGCAGAGCTTGCAAAACCATCTGTCTTTTTGTGCATATCTTCAGCTAAAATGCTTTTCTGTAGTAAGAACTCAGACTTAGTCAAGTGAGCCAGCTCTGCCAATATGTACTTTAAATTTTGTTTGAATACTAAATAGGATAAGTCAGTTGTGGGTAGAGATGATGTTCACCTACACTTTTGCAATGATTACTTAAGAAGGGGTGATGTTAAACTTGTCTTCAGAAATCGTTCACTGGTAGTATGCTTGCTTACTCTACCTGTTGGCCAGATGTCCGTGCCAGCAATGCCATCTCAAGCTATGTATGTGTTGAAAGTAAAATGTCAAGGCCAAGTTTTTAGGTACAGCTTAGGTACAAGTGACATTATTAAGCTACAGCATTGTGAATCTTAGTGCTGCCTGCACTGGGCAGAAATGTCTAAAGAGGAATTTAATGATAAATACACCTCATCTGGTTTTAGATCCAGGAAAGACCTAGTATGCACAGAATTAAGCATATTGTAACTCCTGCTTGCCTAAGAAGTGGGTTGTATTGGAAGATTCTCAACAGGGAATCGGCATAGATTACTTCTAAAATTTCTGTGTTTTATGTTATGTATAAATTGCAACTGAATTTTATACACATATATAGATATACACACACAAAAAAACTCACCTCCTTTCCCTGCCTTTTCACATTTGTAAGTCTTGAGCAAAAAGCTGTCCTTCACAGGAATTGAAACACTTCTAGTAATCATGCCACCAGTTATCATCATGGCTCAGGGTAACAAGCAAGAAGGTAGATGAGCTGGCAAAACAAGGTAAATAAAGGATCCATATTTTGTACCTCCACCTCCAGAGCCCTGCACAAAATAAAACAGAAATCAGATAAATTTATGTATACACATAGAACTCTGTATGAGGTGGTTATGAACAATGTGTTCTGTGCTTCAGCTTTATACAGTAGCAGTGGCACTTGAAATGAAAGCAGGTTCTAAAAATAAATGTCAGTGAGACATTGAAATAAAAATCAAATCACAAGGGTGCCACTCGGTCACTTTGCTGTTGTTGGGGAACTTCTGTCTATGTAGAAACTCATGGATTTCATACCCCTGTCTTAAAATAAGACCAGTTTGCATGACCGGATCCCAGCTGATGCCATAAAATTAATTTTGCATGCAGACTGCTGGTCAGATGTCTGTAAGTGATCAGAACATAAGAACTTCCCTTGAATGCCCTGTGAGAGGTCTCAGACAGGCAGGTGTTATTAGTGCATCGGTCTGAACTTACTACCTTGGGGCAACAAGGTGGACCTGACATTTCTGCCAGCAGTATTTTGTAAAATTGGTGATCTGCAGTGAGTTACTGAGAACAATTTCATGCTTAAAATGTGCCCCATCTCCTGCATGTGGAAATGAGCTGAGACAGAGCAGATGCCACCCAGAAATCTTCATGTGTTTCATTTTTATCTGTTTATGAGAGCTGTAGGAGGCAAGTGTCACAGTAAGAGATGAAAATGATTTGACAATTTGTGAGGAAGGACAACATCCATTCCCAACTATACAACTGCTTCTGTCCTTCCAATTGGTGTTTGGCTGGTCAGTGAGAGGATTTTTGGCAAAGCAATCCATTGCAGTGCATTCCCCACTGTGTCACAGTGCTCGACATGTAATTACTATAGCTTTAAGCACATGTAACTTATTGGCTGACCCATTCCTTGATGGGGAAAGGTTGCCAACTTTCACTGGAGCACTGCAGGGTAATGTATGTCCCGGCTGTTCTGCTGCTGGTGCAGGGACCAGAGGAAGGCCAGTAGAGGCAACAGTGGACATGGCTGCACCTATTCCTGTCTCTGGATGAACATGTGCATTTCTATTCCAGCAAGTTCACCATGTGCCTGAAAACGTCCTCAGACCTCATCCTGGTGACCATACATGTCTTGCTCCAGATGCCTATCAGTTCTCCTGAGAGCTCCTTTTGGAAGATGGGCATGACTTCAACTTGCGAGGTTGAAAAGCTGCAGTCCAGCCACTGAGAGGGGACAGCAGCTGAGCACTGGGACACAGACCTGAGTACTGTGTGCTTCTTCATGGGAACAAAGCAAGCCCATATACTGACCCATTTGCTTCTTGCAACTATAGTACATGTGATGCATAACTTGAACTTATATGACCAGTAGTTCAAAAATAGCTTATAAATGTACTATTTATTTGATTTGGGGTTCATTGCAGATAAAGACAAGATAAAACTATAAAATTCAATTTTATTTCCTATTTTATAAGACTTTTTTCTTTCATGTTGTGATAAACATTTGGTAGATTTCTTCCTAGTGGAAGATTCTGTGAACCTGCTCTTCCTTTCCTGAACTAAACTCTTCTCTTTACCTACTTACAATTTTTTTTTCATCAGGCTCTCAAGTTTAGCAGATCAGTTTGTCACTCTCTTTGGCACCTGGAAAATAGTGTTCTTCCTAGCCACTACGTTCTGGCTTTTCTGAAGTTGTGAAACAGATGTCTTGCCTCTAGCAATGGTTTGTTTTCCTTTTCTGTTGCTCTTCAGCGTGCTTCTTGGATGCAATCAAGTGGGATGGCATATTACTGGTTATAGATAAAATATATTTGATAATAAAAAGATACAAAAAAATTATCCTGTTTTCTCCATGTTTTTCCTTCAATCAGAGATTAAAATGCCAAGGGGAGAGGCTTGCTCATGCTGAGTGGTGGTCCAAAGGCTGGAGCACTGAAGAGTTAGAAAGTAAATGTTTTTCTCTAAATAATTTTGGGTTTATTGTGGGTGCACCTTTCTATTATTGTTATTTTTTATTAATGGGTGTTAAAGAGTGTGTACCTACTTATAGATTTATGACGTTAGTAATTCCAGACCTATGTTGACTGAACCTACCAACAAAAATATTGTAGGATCACTTATGAAAAATATAATGAGCGTGCTACAGGTAAAATACCTACTTTGAAGGAGAATTAACCCTATAAATCATTCAGTGAGTGGCAACTTTGATGGGCTTGGCCAATTCTTCAAGGTGAGTCAAAGGTGAAAGCTCTTTTTCTGTCTTCATGTCTTCAGTAGATGAGTGAAATCAGAATGGAAAATAATTCAAAAGTGCAAGTATTTTCTAATTAACCTTTCAGAATTAGAAACCAGTGATGATATAAAATTCTCAAATTTGAAATTTCTAGACCTTTAAGAACTAGAGGAACATAGGAGGGGGCCAGCTTAAGGAACATAGATTTCTCTGAAAAGACTTCCATGCTGTTTAAAAGTCAGGTGTTTTAGAGTATTAGCACATCAGAACCCATCTTTAAACTAAGAGCTTGTCTTGTAGCACAGATATGTATTCCTGCATATATTCCTCAACCTTTGCTGAGGAACAGTGGAGCTTTACACTTTAAACAGCTTTTTCACTTGTCTGCTTGTTGATTTATTGTGAGTATTGTTTAGAATTTTAAACTACTTCAACTTGATTTTTTTTTTTTCTTCTGCTGTCATTTTCAGAGCTGGCGCTGCTTTTATAATGTACAAGAGAGAGGTTTCTTTTAGTTGTGCAAAATACATTTTTGTAGGAAAAGCTGCATTTTAGAGATTGGTTCCTTGTTTAAGACCTTTCTTACCAGAAGCGTGTTATGACAGTAAATTTATAACAAATAGTTATCCTTATTGTGTTAATTTGTCTAGTAACATCTTTAATCTTGAGAGAACCATCTTGTTGCTGCAAAGCAGTGCTGTAAACAAAGACTAGTGCCTGTAGGCTTGTATTTTCAAAACATGTTGGTTTTTGTAATGAAGTTTGAGATGAGCAGAGGACATGAGATGTCAGAAGTCAATGGTGATTTTCAGAAAATCCTCTGACACTTGCTTTTAAGAAGCACTTTCAAATTTTCTTTTTGTCCATCTCATAACTTTATATTACTGTCTGGATTCTACTGAAAAACTGGTTCTAGATACAAGTGCTCTGGGCCCACTTTGCACCTAGATTTTCCAGCAACATGTGGGTGAGTGGCAGGTAGGTAGAACAACAGCTATGGAAGTGTAGCTGGCTAAGGCACAATAAAAGCAACTTTTAGCTGAAGAAACCCTAAATCTGAGCTTCCTCACTGAAAAACTGAGATGAGATATTTTACAAGGGGAAAGATGATTGAAGGGAAAATTGAGTAGTAGAGAATTCTTATTCAAATTCTCACTACAGATTTCATAGAGTCAATTAGATTATTTTAAAAAATAAAAACAAAATAGGGGGCAGAGCTCTGACCTGAGATAAGACATCTTATATCAGTGGGTTGCTTTCCTAATTTTAACAGAGATGTTTTGGAATTCAGAAGACTTGTTAAAATGTGCAGCTTTTAAAATCAGAACAGCACAAAGCAGGCAGGTTTTCAGCTGGAAAGTTGCTGTGTCACTGGAAAAATCCAGATGTATAATTTTATATACAAGGTAAGAGCTTTTGTTTGTTTGGTTGATTTGTTTTTCCAGAGACTCCTTTCCTGACTGCTCCTTGCATTTGTATGACTGGCACCACCAGCCCTGGGTGTTCTCACCTGCTGCTGCCTCCATTTCTGTTTTGGTTTCTATGCCATGAGAGCTTACTCCCCTACTCCCAGCTTCCTCAATTCAAAAGACTTGTGTAAGAGTTATAAAGAAGTATTTTTTCTTATATAAGACTTAAGTAAGACATAAACAATTATAAAGAATTTATAGTCTTGTTGGAACAATAAGGTTACAGGGGGAATTAGCTGTTACTGAGTCTTTGATGCAGTACTACTAGCCTACAACAGTGAGAAATAGGGGGGATTACGGTTGCTTATTCCTAAGGCTAAATGTACTTTGCTTGAAGCACGATGATTTAGTTTTTTCTTTAGTATTAATGCAAAGGCAAAGTCCATGGGCTCAAAGACTACCATCAGAGAGAAGCATGCAGATTTGACATCTGATTTCCATTTACTGTTGCCCCAAGGCCGCCTCCTTGTTCAAAAAGGAACATCTTGTTTTTCTTATTCCCAGGAGAGGACTGCATTGCAGCCATTTGAACTTGAATACTGGTTACTAAATAATTTATTTCCACTTACCCATTTATTCCCAGCATCACACTCTCCATTCCAGTCATTGTAGTGGGGCAAATTTTTTTATTATTTGGCTATACCATGTGTCCAGGGAGTCAGCTGAAGGTGGTTGGATTTTTATTGGAAATGAAATAAAATTACACAGCTGCACTATTCATAAAAGCCCCTAAAAGTTTGGTCTCAGTAGAGACTGTTCAGAAGAAGTACAGATCTACAGAGATCTTTAACACAGTAATCAGAGGTTGATGGCTGTTGAGACTGTGAAGAGAAAAACTTATTGCTTCTGGTTCTGTGTTTTGCCAGAAATATAAATGGCTTTTCCACAGAGATATTTCTCTAGATATTTGACCTCTCTGAATTTAAAGAAAAGCATAGAGAAAGTATAAAAACTTAGTCCTGAAGATCTGAGTTAACAGTTCAAGTTTAAAGGGCTTCTTGCAGGAAGGAACATTACGTAATGTTAGGATTCAGGATTAATGAATTATGTCAATGTTATGGTACTCAGTTAAAGCTGAAATGCTTTCATCATTGTTTACTTTCTGGATTGTAAAGGCTCTAAATCTGCAAACGGAAGTTCACACCAAAGTATGTCTCATCGTGGTTCTCATTCTTCTAGTTCTTTCTAGTGAGTCATGCCATCATTTTCTTTCTTTCTCTTGTCTGTTTTATTAGTAGAAAAGAAAAATTTCTGAACCATTCTATTTGTTGTCAACTGTATCAGACTACGATGTGCACAATACTTCTTTGTGAAGCTATGTCATTTTCAGAGAGTTTGGGATATTTTTTCCTGATTTGGAGTTGGAATTTTTTTGTCTTGTTTCACCTTTGAATGACTTTTATAACAAAAAATAATTAAAACAAATAATTAGTTACTTAGAGGGGGAAAAGAGGGGAAAATAGCAAGTCAGAGTTATCTTATTTCTATGGTTATATTGTTTTGTTCAGAAACTAATATTTCCTCTTCAGTTAAGAAATCTTATTTGTATAAAAAAGATGATGATTTTTGGCTGGATGTCTAAAACAAGGGATTGTCATTGATAAAGAACTGGTGAAATTTTCTAAGACATTCAGCTTTCCAGAAGCTTTATCAATAATTGCCAGTGGGTGCTTAGGACACTGAAAATGAGTGTGTCATATTTAAATCACTAAATAACATGTTTTAATGAGGAATCTGTGTTTCACAATAGGTAATAAAGCTGATTGTGATGTCCTGTAACTGGAGAATTTGGCAAATACCAGATTTCTTGTGTAACTGCTTTGAGAAGAACATGGTAAGATGACTTATTTGAGTAAGTAGGTCTGTCAGCATAAGCAGAAATTCATGCTGTATGTTGAAGTATATACATACCTTGACAGCTCTTTTCTAAAAATGTTTGTAAAAATCTGGGGTTTTTATCACTGCTAGAGTTATACAAGAGTGGACATAGAATCGTAGAGTCATAGAATCATTAAGGTTGGAAAAGACCTCTGAGATCATCCAGTCCAACCATCAACCCAACAACACCATGTCTACTAAACCATGTCTTCAAGTGCCACATCTACATGTTTTTTGAACACCTCCAGGGATGGGGACTCCACCACCTACCTGGGCAGCCTATTCCAATGCCTCACCACTCTTCCAGTAAAGACATTTTTCCTAATATGTAATCTGAATCTGAACCTCCCCTGGTGCAACTTGAGGCCATTTCCTCTTGTCCTGTCACTAGTTACTTTGGAGAAGAGACCAACACCCTCCTTGCTACAACCTCCTTTCAGGAAGTTATAGAGAGCGATAAGGTCTCCCCTCAGCCTCCTCTTTGCCAAACTAAACAACCCCAGTTGCCTCAGCTGCTCCTCATAAGACTTGTTCTCCAGGCCCTTCACCAGCTTCATTGCCCTTCCAACATATAACACTGCAACTTACGTCACAACATCTGGCTGTGGTTCTTGGCCTCTGACAGTACCACTGAGGCTTTTAGTGGTAAGGGAGTGTTTTCCTTCCAATGGTGCCATAAAGACGTTTGCCTGTGTCCAGAGGAACAAGCCAGTGCCTATATATTGTGCAAATCCCGTTTCAGTCTTGCAGAATGGATGCATTGTAGCATTGTTACACATGATGATTATCTAAACTTTCTTGCTACCAGACTTTGTCTCAGGCTAAGTAATGTTGGCTTTAGTTGAGTGCAAATTCAAATTGCATTGTGATACCAAAACCTGCCTGGAACTGAGACAGATGTCAGAGTTACTGTAGAGCCTATAATCCAGACTGCCTTTTTCCCATTTATTTAAATTGTGTAAATAACTGGTGTTCTTAAGAGGTGAAAGGTGTTCATCCCAAAGGGTACTAATTAAAATGTAAAAATTTAGTTTGAGCATCAAGCTTCCAGTATAGATTGTAGTATTCTGTTTGCTAAGTGTATCCTGACAAAGGCCTGCAGCAATCTTCGAGACAATGAGTAGTGAATGGTGCTGCCACACTTGCATGTACTGTGCTGCTCAGGTGTTGTGGTTTAAGCCCAGTTGGCAACTAAGCACCACACAGCTGCACTCTTGCCCTCCCCTCCTCAGTAGAATGGGGGAGAGAATGAGGAAAAAGAAGTGAAACCCATGGGTTGAGATAAAGGCAGTTTAATAGGACAGCAGAGAAAGAGAAAATAATAATAATAACAATGATAAAGGAATATACAAAACAAGTGATGCCCAATGCAGTTGCTCACCGCCCGCTGACCAATGCCCAGCCCATCCCAGAGCAGTGATCGCTGCCCCCCGGCCAACTCACCCCAGTTTATATACCATATGGTATGGAATAGCCCTTTGGCCAGTTTGGGTCAGCTGTCCTGCCTGTGCCCCCTCCCAGGTCCTTGTGCCCTTGGCAGAGCATGGTAAGCTGAAAACTCCTTGACTAGACTAAACACTACTGAGCAACAGCTAAAACATCAGTGTGTTATCAACATTATTCTTATACTAAATCCAAAACACAGCACTATAGCAGCCACTAGGAAGAAAATGAACTCTGAATTAAGCTGAAACCAGGACATCAGGATTTCAAATGAGTGTCCAAGCATTTCTGATTATTCTTTTGCATATAAGAGTTGGATAATGAATGAAAACTTGCAGCTAAGCAGCATTTCACAGATTTGGAATAATGTTCCTTGCCCTTAGCTTATCTAAAGCATCTTTTCAGCTGCATGTTCAAGCTTCCTCTTGAATAAAATATATTGTCATGCATTTCTAGTGTGCATACTACAGCATGTGTCTGGTTTAAATTACATCCAGATGTAGGCAAGATACATTCAGAAGAACTTTTTTTGTTCATATACCCCCATGCTGGTATGAAGTAGTCTTTACACCTTTTCTCTATGTAAGTGAAACAAATCCAGTTGATGTGCAGAGGTTCTTTAGAATGCTAACTATGAGTTATAGTGTTAGCAACTCAGTACTCCATGAATACTTATTATTGATAGATTTATATTAAACACATCACAACCACGGTTCTGGGCTCCATCATGCTGTGAACAATGCAGGCACACAGCAACCTCCCTGCCCTGTTTAAAAATGTGTAGTTTTTATAACAGGGATTGAATTCTAAATACCTTTATGTGGATTTTTTGATGGAGTGCTAAAGACCAGGTCATGTCTACTCTGTAGATGTGGCCAGTAATAATATTAAAAAATTTACACATTTAAATTTTGCTTTCTACATTAAACACAAGCCAAAAGCATTCACAGAATGGAACTTCAAAGGAAGTGCTCTTCATCAAAGAATGACTACATGTAAGAGGGATTTTAGAATTTTTTGGTGTCAGGATTTTGGTGTCACTGAGAAAAATGAGAAGATGTCAGTGTTCTTCACACAAAGATTACGGGACAATTCTTCCATTGTATATACAGCATTGTTTGGCTGTATTATAAAAGACTTTGGCTTTCTTGAACAATTATCACTGACATTTCATTGTCTTATGATCTATGCACTGAATAGAAACTTCTTTGTGGACTAGTACACTTAAAGAAGGTGATACCTGTATGTTAGTTGACTATATTAAAGAAGATTATCCTAATAATAGGACATCAAAAAAGAACATGAAATTTTAAAAACTTGAATTCATGAAATACATGACCTCTTGGTGGGAAAAGCACTGCTAGATAAGTGATTTGCCACCACTGAAATATAGCACAGGAAAATATAGAAAGTAAAACTTCAGTATTTCTTCATCCTGGAAATCTGTGTGATTAAATCCTTAAAGATCTGAGCCTCCTCAGCCTCACCTATTTTCAGTGAAAATTGTGTCTGTTTGCTCTCTTGAGAGAGAGATCCTCTGCACTGTGTAAGGTCAAGATGCTGAAGCCCAGGGCTGTTTAAATCTATGTCACTAAGCCTTTATTTTTCTTGGTAGTGGTTAGGGGTGTGGGGCAGCAGCATAGAGATTGACTATTTGCTAATGCAGAACGACACAACTGATCAAATAAGTTCCATAAAGCCCAGAAATAAGTTCTTATAGTAGCATTCTCCCCATTAAAAACCCCATTAACCTGGTATCATAAACATCCTTAGCTGATACTTTTTCAGAACTTTTTATTGGTGCTGAATGTCTGCACTCCTACTGATTCAGAGTTTAGTGCTCCACATCTCTAAATACCATTGCTGCTGTGCTAAGTGTGACCTCATTTGCAGAGCCAAAGTTATTTTTTGCCAGATCTTTGTTGTATCTGAGGGGAAAAGGAAATATTTCCTGTTTATAGAGTGAAATATTTTTAAAGCTGTTTTTCCATGTTCGTCATCTTGCTGATAATTCTTTTTCATCAGCTTGTAGGATGAAAGAGGAGAACTAATATTTTTCTTGCTTTCTGGCTTTCATGTGCTTGCAGTGTAGCTGTGCTGCGCAGCCGGTGAATTGCTGGGACTCTGATGTGAGCCATGCTTTGAGGAAGACAAGGCTTCTTGAGCTCCCTTCCCTCTGACGCTGCTGAATTGGCAGAAGCCGGCTTGTCTGTGGCCTTGCTGATTGGACTTTTTATTCCTAAAGCAGGCAGCCTGCAAAATGGTATAGCTACTACCTGTTTGTATCAGGCTGAGGTATACTGGGCTGCTGTTTTCACTCCGTGAGAAAAATTTTAAAATCAAGTTGTGTGGTAGCTAATCCAGCAACTTTGGTTTCCAAGGACTGTAAAACCATTCTCTTTAAAAGTAGTTGTTGAAGAGTAAAAATTCATGATGCAGCATTAAATTATTGCTCATTTTCCCGTAATTTATTGCAAATTGGGTGTAATTATATCCCTCCAGAATTCTCTTCAAGAGGAGATTAAATCTTATCTGGTTGCTGCGCCAGGAACAGGTACAGCCAGGCTGAGATAAGTGAGAAAATGTTAAGAAGTATGTTTTGTAGTTAATTTCTTTGTTTCATAATTTTATTTATATTTTATTTAATCTACTTACTCTAATTGGAAATTGAATGCTACACTCTCTGCAGAACATAAGATGACAACCCAGGGCGGCATTTATCTGTTGTAGAGCTGATGGAACAGTGCAGCCACACTGCACTCTTTGCTGTGGTTTGCCCAGCCTTTGTGAAGTGCATGCTGAAAAGGTGCACAACTTATTTTATGCAGTAGCTGCATACACAGTATGTGTTGTTAGATCTGAGACATAAAACAGTGTGGCGGGGTGGGATTCTGCTCAGAGCAGTTTACCTACAGGCCTGAAGGAAGCTGTTTAGAGCTAGTGATTACCTTGGGGTGTACATAAACCCAGTCATTGATTCTTGGGTGAAAATTTTTTTTTAAAAGCTTACTAATCATTAGTAAGAATTTATCTTCCCAAGGAGTCCATTTTCACTAATGTGAGGGATGAAATTTATTTAACTCTATTTTGCATTTGCGTACCTGAAAGGTTTGGGTAAGGATAGGGTATGAACTGTGTGCTGAGGAAGCAAGAGGACTGTTTCAGTGATGAAGAGCCGGTACTGCTAGCTGAAGGACTGCTGAGATCAGTGGAAAGCTGAAATTGTCACAGACAAAGGGATAATTTACACTCCAGAAAACAATTTGTGTTTCTTTCATTTTTCTGAAACAAAGTTAAGAAACCTCATTTAACATATCTTAAGTGATACAAATATACAGGAATATTAAACAAACCTCTACTTTTCCACAGATCTCCACATGTTTGCCTTTAAAATAAATTACCACTGTAGTTTTCAGCAAAGGTCCCCAGAAGAAGAAAAAGACAATTAGGTTCAGAAACTTTTTACAAAAACAAACTCTAAACTTAAAGTGATAATTTCCTTGAAATTTCCCTCCTAAATAGTGAATAAGGTCTAGCTGTTCCTATGGTCATGATACTTAAGGGACTTGTACATATGAATTCTTAAAGAAATTGAAAACATGTCAACGCCTACTCTTTGGTTAATAAATGTGCAGAAAGTCTCTGTAGAGTTTCAGGATGTATGCTGTCCTCAGAAGAGCAGGAATATGAATAGATATGCAAAAGCAAGCTTAATTTAGGGACAAGAAAAAGCTGAGTTTCGGTGGAATCTAATGATCCAGGGAACTACAGGCC